>JAPYZI010006177.1:0-20046 GCA_030523105.1 Ophioninae sp. A BG-2022a | reverse complement strand
CCCCCCCCCCCCCCCCCCCCCCCCCCCACCGTTTTCCTCCCCCCGGGGAAATTATAAAAGTCGCGTTTTTTTTTTTTTTTTTTTTTTTTTTAAGAAACTTTGTGGGTAGGGATGAAGAGTGGAAAAAGTGAGAAAACGAGGGGATGATAGCAAACGGAGGCGAAAAAGACGGAAGCGTAAATAAAGGCTGGTCGACGCGACGTTAAAACGTGGATGTTCGAGGAAAGTGACTTTCTCGAGGTTTTTGCAAAAGGGCTGAAACTGAGGGAATCGATACCGATCGTAACGGTAAAGACGCCTTTTTAGCATCCAACGATAAAATATCCAGGTCGCGGGGTCGCCCCTCAGCCGCAGCGTAACAAGGCGCGAGAACGAACGCCCTCTCTTAAGGGGGTTGGATAATCGACGACCGAGAGAGAGAGAGAGAGAGAGAGAGAGAGAGAGAGAAAGCGAGGGAGAGATAAAGAGATTGTAGCAAACGAGAAAAAAAGAATGGCACGTGACCAATCGAGAACGCATCCCTCGAGGGGGTGACAGGGCGCATCTCTTTTAGACAAATTGTTTGGGCCGAGTCGCTTAGCCGAGACACAATGGAGTATGAACCCCGCGCGTTTAGAAACTCGGCTACAAATCTCCGCTCACTCACCCCGACTTCTCATCAATTTTTTTCGATAATTAAAATTCAATTTTCGTTCGTAACTGAGTTTCTTTTCAATCGTACTCTCGAAACAAAATGGCGAATTTGCATACGCCCTTTCAAACAAAGATAGCCGCGTAGTTAATCATTGTTTTAATCCTAAATCGTGTTATTCTTATATTACTCTCTAACGAAACAATTGGATTTTTGTCGCCAAGTTTATTTGTTCGTTTTTTTTTTTTTTTGGGTCTCTAGTTCTTTTTCTTTTGTCCTCCAGTATTTTTTCCCTTAGATTTTGGTCGCCTAGTTTCTCGTCCCCTAGTTTATTTGTTCGTTTTTTCGTTTTCTAGTTTATTCGGCCAATTTTTTTGTTCCCTAGTTTATTTCTTCGTTTTTTCTTCGATTCCTAGTTTACTTGTTGTTCGTTTTTTTGTGTGTCCTTGTTTATTTGTTCGTATTTTTATTCCCCACATTTTTGTCCCCTAGTTTTTTTAACCCATAGTTTATTGTATAGTTTTTTTTTTCTTCCTTTAGCTTATCCGGTCGTTTTTTGTTCCCTAGTTTATTTGTTTGCTTTTTATTCCCTATTATTTTTGCCCCCTAATTCTTTATCCACAAGTGTTTTGATCCCCCAGCTTTTTGGTCCCTACTTTTTTTGTACTTTATATTTATTCCCCATAGTCTTTCAATTCCCTCTTCCTTCCGTCCTCCAGTCAATCCTCTTTTACGTTAATTGTTCTTTTTACGCCCTACCCCGAAAAAAGAAAAAATGATTAAATCTCGATGTTTTTCAAAAACGGGAAACTCAGTGTAGTTAACCCGTGGAATATCTTTGAAAAGAGATACAGTATAAGGTTTTGTTTTGGTTCTTTTCTCGAACAGAAATGGACACGGACTGATCTACGATATACACGTAAATGTAAAATGGGGTTGACGTCCGCGGTACATCCTCCCTCGTTGCGCTACGTTACATTTATCTCCGTAAGGTTATCCGCAATGCCACGCCAACCAGCGGCCGCTCACACACCCCTGCGATACGCTTTCAGTTTTATTGCAATCCCCATTTTACTGATGCGCTCGCACAGCCCGACGAGCACGTGCCACCGCACTTTTCTTATTTCTTATTTATTTGGCAAACGTGGACACGTACGTGTACGCACGGAGAATTACACGTGCAATCCCACATTGCACACGCGAAGCGCATGCGCGTATATACGGATACCAATCTTATTCGGGAATATCGCAATTGACGGAAAAGATTTTCGGCGTGAGGCACGTGGCGCGAAAAATTAGCAACGCCGATAAAACGCAACGCTCGTATCGCCACATTTGGGAAAGAACCTGCTTCAAATACGAGTTTGTAAAACGCGGCAGGTTCTTTCCACCGTTTCTTCCAAATGTAGGGGCGGGATCGCAACAGCGAGAATTAAATAATCGTATATTGATTTTTTTGATTCTTTGATTTTTTTTATTGCTTTAATTCGTTGATTTCGTTGATTTTTTTGGTTGCATTGAATTCTTTGATTCCTTTGATTCATCGATTTCTTTGATTTCTTTGATTGCTTTTATTTGTTGATTTCGAAGATCCCCGAACAAGACGAATCCGGACCACCGATCCTTAGATGTCTCATTGGACAAAAATATTGTACGAAGCTTAATTTATTTACGAGGATAGTTTTTCACTCAAGGTGCTAGGGCTTGAAGAATGCTGATTCTACAGTTGGTCGAAAGTTGATCGATCATCTTTTTTTTTTTTAATAAATCTATTTCTAGCCTGTTCCGTCGGCCATTATGGAAATGAAAATAGATGGAGAGAGGGGCGAGGTGAACGGAGTGCTAGGGATAATAAAAATTGCCACACTTAACGGTGCGCACCTCTCTATTAGGGACACGAAAAAAAAAAGAAAAAAAAAACGAAAAAGTGGCCGTGTAACACGTGTCGCACTCTCGGAAAAAGATTTATACGGAACACGCCCAGGGTTCGTCGGAAGCTACGCGGAGATGGAGCGGAAGGAATAAAAGTGCCGGGGAAAAAATGAAAATTGGTTGGATCGGCGAGCAGTCATCGAGGCTTCGAGGGTCGAATTTTCCTCGATGGAAACGAAAGGAAAAGAAAAAAGAGAAGGAAGAAATTTCAGTTCCAAAGCATTGGCTCGAGCCGTGACCATTTTACGCGCCATATGGCCGCGATTTTGCGTTTTTCGTTTTTCGAAAAAAGTCTTTCGTGAAGCATTGCACCGATAAAAAATTACTGACGAAAATAAAAAGAAATCGTTGGTCAACCGTGCCTTTTTTTTCGATCTTTTTTCATCCCCGGAAAGAAATTAAACAGGTGCGATCCGTCGATCGCTATTCGTGACGTTACACACACACACACACACACACACAGAAATACATCGGCGCACCGTTTGACGCTTCGAGATTTTATAATTGCCTCAATTATAGCCGAGTCGGTACAATTGCACGCTTGGAAACGGAGAACGGGGGGACGTTACTTGGATAGACGTGTCGTATAAAAAAAAAACACGTCGAGATCTACCACTATTTCGCCAAAGTATATATTAATATACTGGCAATGTCTCTATCGTTTTAATAACGGATTATCACTATAATGACTCGCACGCTCGCCAGCCAGTCTCTATTTTATATCTTATGTCACTTTAAACATTTCCCTCGGTAACCGTCTGTCTCCGAACTCCCCAATATAGAGCTTTAACGTCTTAAGCGTGTCCACTAATATTTCATAACATCGAAAAATTCTCGTCTCATTATTAGTGCTTCTTATTCACGATTCTTCGACCGAGCTTTCGAGCTTTCGATTAAACAATTTTCTTTTTCTTCTTTTTTTTTTTTTTATTTATTTAAAAAGAAACGCAACCAACCCATTCGAGAATGCCAATAAACCTTATTTTTGTCGTGTTTCAAATGTATGTATAATTACGAAAAATTATTAAACACCGCCTCGACCTTTTTTTAAGTACACGCGACGGCGATCGCTGCTCGCTTTTATTTCAAGAAGGATTCTACTTTGACGCTATTATAAAATTTATGACACAATTGTTTTAAAATGTATTTCAAAAGTGTATTTATTAAGCCTAACAAACCCAGTATCAATATCTTCATCCGTATTCTTATTTCAATAAATTAATAATCTCATAAAAAATTCACGATTCATAATTAAAAGTTCACAATTAAATTCACGAAAGAAACATCATTTTAAACGAGTAACTTTTTTGTTTCAGCCCGCGTTGAATCTTGTCTTAATTGAACCCGTGAAATTAATATAATTAATTCGACATAATTGTTTTCGCAATTAATACAATTATCGGCGCAATTTGAATGTTCACTTTACGCGAAAGATGGACTTGAAGTTTGCATCGTTGCGACCGAATGAAATTTCATTTCTCATTTTTTTTATTTCCTTGGTTCCATTATTCGGCTGAATATTTTTCTTCGCGTTTGAATTCTAAATTATGACGATAAAAATTCGAATAATTATTGAGGTATTTTACTTGCAATTCCGGTGATAAAAAATAGAGAAATTAAAAAATAATCATTTTCTTTGAGCTGCAACGTTGCGGCATTCAATTCCATCGCGAAAGATAATCGCTGGCGAATTAAATTCCAGTTGTCTCGAAACGATCTTTTTGAGTTGATCAATCAAGGTTAACACGACGGACGTTAATTTGTGAAGAAACGTCCACGGTCGGTCGCCTTATCAGCTCGAACACGGTCGTAAAGACCCGATCTCGTAGAGGCGAAAAGAAAAAAGAAATAAACGAAAAAAGGAAGAAAAACACGTGTCGCGATTGGTGAGATATCGATGCCCAAAGAGCTGGTTTGACAAAGTGAGTCGGTCAGTCGGTCGGGAATTGAAAGGTTTTCGTTGATCCTGTCGGGATAATGCTCGGAGTATCGTGTCTCAGGCTCGCTCGCTCGTAACGCTCGGAGTGTGAAGCGAGAGACGAAAAAAAAAAAAACAAAACAAAACATTCTGGTAGACGAAACTTGGCGTGGTCGGGGTTTGTTATTTTTCCAAAAATTAACCAAGTGTAGCGTTCAATCCTCGTGTCGCGAACTCGGGAACGCGTCAGGGAAGACCGCTTTTCGAGATCTCACAGCCGAGATAATCCGAGAGCTCGGCGATCGCTTTTTCTCCTTTTGGTGGACGTGTTTTCTAACGTGGGTTTCCAACTTTTGACTTCCGGACTTTGGCTACTTCCGGATGAAGCGATGCGTAGGAACAGCGTAAGGAAACCGAAGAATAACCTTTAATTATTATGAATTTGTCAAAACTTTGACCTTCAAGTTTGAATACATCGTAAAGAATGTTGACTCGCGAGTTCAAAAATATCGTAAAGAATTTTGAAACAATCAGAAATAAATAAAAAGTAAGAAAATAATAATAAAAAAAAATATATCCGTAAAGATCATCGACGAATTATCACGTGACTTTTGAGGTTACATTACCGTGAAGAATTATTTTAAAAAAGAGGCGTTTAATTAATCATTCTAAATAATAAGTATCGAATGAGGCGAACAAGCAGCGTGTTGCCTACAAAAAGTTCATTTTCCTATTTTCCCGCCTCCGATCCAACCGTCCGTCCTACATAATCCCGGTGTTCCATTTTACCCCGGATTCCGCGGAATCCACCTTACGAGTGGCCATTCCGGTTCCCGCCCCTCCGGAAAATACGGATCGCGAGTCGAGTCCTCGGACTCTACGAGGGCAACCGGGCCGTTGTACAATTACCACCGCTGGTGAGAAAACGCGTGTAAATGGTAAAGGAGAATCACGAAAACGGAAGACGAAGAAGCGAACACGGGGAGAGGACAATACGCGTTGACGCCCGTGTACTCGCGTGTCGCCTTTGACACGACACCGCGGCGTCCTTTGTTTTATAATTCTCGAGAGCGCGCCTCTTTTTTCTCCCCACCCCGCCCCTCTTTTCTTCCGCTCTGGTATCGTGCGATATTCCGAGCGTTTTGTGATTTAACGCGCCGAGGGCGTTCGTCGCGAGCGACGATGAGAACGTTCAGCAAAAAGAAAAACCGACCCGTGCGTGATACGGCAGTAATGTCTTTCCTGTTTGTTTACTTTTTTTTTCTACCGAAGAGGCAGAGAAAAAAGGTCGAATGGAAGGGCAAGAGTGCAAAGAGAGTCTCGCTGACTCGGAGAAAAGAATCGAGCAAAAGAAACGACGATTGGATAGATCAGAGAGAAAATTTGCTCTCGGGAACAGTGTCTACCGAACGGACGGATGAGCTCGACGAACCGTTGCGAAAATACACACACTCGTGTGTGTATATATATATATATATATATATATATATATATATATACATATGGATACAGATATATGGATCGGACGAGCATTGTGTACGTTTAGGAACTGTGGTAGTAAACACATCGAACGCAACCGACTCGATCGACGATCGAGCTTACGTACCATGTCCGCTGTTGTGTTTCGCTATCGAAGAGCATCAACGCGCATCACGCAACGCTAATTTGTCTTCGATTGCACTGAGGTAATCGTGCCGTGGGAGATATCTTTCTCTTTTCTTGTTCACGTCGCCCCCCCCCCTCCGCTGCGCCCCCTCCCCCCCCCCCCCCCCCCCAACAGACTCGATCTCGTTCTCCCTCCACCGCTGTATTACTCCCCCTCCCAACCACTAGGCACGTTCTCGACTGTTCGATGAAAGTTCATTTTTCTCCGCGCATGCGCTAATTTTCAGCGATTTTTTTTTCGCTTCAAAGAATTTTGAAAAAGGAAGAGAGAGTTTTTGATTTATCGATGAAAATTCGGCATGCCGGATATTATAATCAGAGATAAAGACGTTATTCGTTGTCGCAAAGAAATGGATAATTCTTACGTTTTTTTCTGCCGTGAATTCCGCCGGCCATTTTTCCTGGAATGGTAACCATGGCGACATGTCCGTTAGCGATGCACGATCCCTCGATGTCTCGCTTGAAACTTTTCACTGTATACACGTTGAACGATTGATTGGAATTTGATCGACCAATCTTGTGCCCATTTTGCATTTAAACCCCACTTCACGCACAAAGAAAAATACAATTCTTGATTTAAAAAAAACACATAGTTTTTGTACAATAATGCAACGCGAGACAATAATCGCACGAACAGAATTCGCATAGACCCTTCCGCGCAACGGCTAAAAACGTTGAGCTATTTTTCCCAGAATGCAAAGGCATTGCGTGCGCATGCGTTGCCACACCCAACGATTTTTTGCACTTGCACGTTTTTTTTTACACCCAGAAAATAGTCCCATCGCGCATGAAAAAGTAATTTATTTGTTCCACGTTAAAAAGAGAAGCGGAGTTTTTAACGAATCATACTGTACGTAATTTTCTAAGTTTTTAACGAATCACAAAAGGGAGTGAATTTGCATGTGTATTAAATTTTAATTTTCGCTTGTCTCCATACGAGGATATCGCGACTCTACTGCGCCGCCCCCCCCCCCTGTCCCGATTGTTTGTATACGCGTACTGGGCGTGCGCGAGGTCACCTATGGCTACGTATACTCCGCGATCTTGGGTCGATCGTATTATCTACATTTTCGTCCACAATTAAAGCACAACCGTACGCCCGTCGAACTCGAGGAGATTGTTCCACCGTAAAAAAGGTCGGTTTATACGTTTGATTCTGATTTGCCAATGAAATGTGATTTACTTAAAACTGATAATTTTGGGAAACGTAAAATCGCGAGAGAACGCGGGGGCGTTTCGAAGACACAAAGGCGACCAAACGACCGTTACGTGAAACGCGAGAATTTTTTTTTTGTGTCGTCAAGTATCGATTCGTATTCGTGAGAAATACCTGATTTGCAAATGTCCTGGAATGTTCGGGCTATTTAAGTGGATTGGGGTGAAGCGCGTCGCGAAGATTGACCGAATAAAAATCGATAATCATACCCGCCATTGTTGCACTCCGCATCCTCGAAGCTACTGTCGCGTAACGGAAAAATTTCCCAAGTCGCCAAACTCCGCGAGGAGGCACTGCGACTCAGCGGGTAACACGTTAGCGGTCGCATCGATTATTTGTCGTGTGTCAATAATAACATGCCGCGTCGAAAGATGGCGACAGTCAAACGCAAAAAAATGCGAAAAATGTTCTATCGCGTATTCGCTGCTTCATGGACCGTTGCAGTCGCCATTGTGTTAAGAATCGGCGTTGTGGAAACGTGAAAGTTTTATCGGCTAGTTCTTGATCGCTTATTTGCATTTCATGAGGGAAAATAGATAAAAAGCAGTGAAACTACAAGGAAAATGGACAGCAACCAACATCGTTCGAGAATTACGAAATTTCATTACCCTCGCAAACTGGAGAAGATTTAAAAAGGTAAGTGTTTCAACATATCAATTCGATTGCATCAGCAAATGCGTTGTGACGCGAAAGATTTCGCTTTCGCTTGCTCGATTAGTTTTAGTTCGATCAATCTTCAGAAATGAAAAAAAGCTTTCGTAATAGAACATCCGTGAGTATATATCGTCGCTACCGTATTAAAACAAACATAAATTTTTGCTAAAAAAAAATGCAACTCTACGAAAGTCGGTTACATAAGTATGAAAATAACGAAAGTGGGGGGAAGGACACTTATCGTCCATTTTCGCAGCTTCGCATTTAGGACGCGTGGCGCGCATTGAAGATGCGATGTGTTCGAAAAGACCGCAACATTATACACACACTACATTATATACACACACGCATGCATTTTACTTCGAATTCTCTCGAAATAAACATTTTTATTTTCCTTTCGTAAAAAATATTAAGTTCACAGCAAGTCGGTCGGTTACTTATTAAATTATAGTGTTGGTGAAGTGATGGATGAAATTGGATGATCCCCACCGCGTTTTTCAGGATTGAGAATTGACTGAGCGTTCCGAACAGATGGCGCTAACGTACGCGTTGCGATATTGTCTTTACATTTGCGAATTCGCGTCTTACGTGCGTATAATTCACGGAAAAGTTGAAACGGGGAAGAAAGCGTTCGCGCAGTTTTCTATAGGGATTTCGCTACTCTCGGGATCCTGTTTCTCGCGCTCGATACATTATCTCTCGCATTTTTCCAAACTGAAATAACACACGTATTTATACATATGTACAATACTATAAATATATATATATATAAATACATATCCTGGAATACCGGTTCACGATCTGACGTGGCAAACCTAACCTCTCTCCCTCTGTTTCGCGTAATGTTACGCGAGAGGTAATAGCTCGAGGGCCAGTGCAGGATGGAAGAGAGAATACGCTGAATATCGAGGGTCATCGTGTACGTTGGCTGGATATATCGTACGCCCGTTTGTAATGACCGCGCCGTAAATAACGTTTGTTTCAATGTTAATCTGTGCCGCGGATCAAATCTAATAAGTACAGAGGCGACGAGGATCAATGCCGATGGGCCAGTATCGAGATGGGCAAGTGCATTCGATGGAGAGTTGGCGGAGGAGGTGGAAGCGTCGGAGGTAAGTTTTTATTTCGCAGTTCCGCAGTCTCGGACCTCGCGTTCGAGAACATCTCGATTTTGTTTCTTTCTCTTTCTCTGAATCTCATCTGCACAGTGTATACACTTCTTCGATGGAAAAAGAGAGAGGGAGAATGTTCGAAAGTAAAAATATATCGAAGCGAGGAAGAAAACGAGAAACGGAAGAAAACAACGAGGAAAAAAAAAGATTCGCTCGGTCTGTGCGAACATATCGAGAAAAAGACGACGCGGACGAAAGGTGAGATAGCTAGGGAGAACGCAAAAGGCGGCGGAAGGGGTGGGGGGTGGAGTGAGCGATCAGGGAGTGAGAGAGTACGAACGCGGGGAAGGAGAAGCAACTTTGCAGAGTTAAAACACGGCATTGTTCGCAATCGCTCGCTCGTGACTCGTGACTCTCTTTCGACCCGGATGACCCCTCAGCCTCAATTACCTTAGACACATCCGCCCGCTTTTGCACTACTCGGATCTTTGCTCTTCTTTTTATTCGGTTCCTCTCTCTCTCTCTCTCTCTCGGATTTATTTCGTCCTTTTTCTTCCTCGTTTTTCCTCCTTGTTCTTCATTGGCTTTTCGCCCTTCCTTCGTCATTGCACTTTTATCCCCCTCCGTTTTTTTTACTTATTCTCCATTCCATTTCCGATTCTTTTCTTCCCGTCCATCTTCGACGTTTCGCCTTTTCCTACTTCTTAATTTCGGACTTTCTTCGACGTCGACTCGAACTCTTTTCTTTTTAGCGATTTTGACCTTTTTTCTTTAAGCACGTGATCAAACTTGACACTGCATCCCGTTATCATTTTTACACTCGAAATATTTTTTATTTTCGCCTCCATTCGTGATGTTAACCCTTCGAGTACATATTGGGTCTTAACTTTTTTCCTCTCAGTACGTATTTTTCAACGCATGCTCTACTTAGAGCGAATGTGTTCGCATTTAAATTTTGTTTTTGTCAAAAAATAAATTTAGGGCTATAAAACAAGGATCATTTACTAAAAAAAAAGACGTTACAGAAAAATATCCAAAAATGCAACAATTTGAAAAACGTCATCGATCAGATTGACGCAGTATGCACTTATAGGTTGGCGGCGGAAGTGTACACTCGAAGGGTTAATAATGTTTTATTCGTTTGTCGGAAAAGTTTGTTTCGGTTTATTGAATCAGTGGGGTCGATCTCTTTGCCACTTTTCGGTTCTCAGTTCTCCGATTTATTAATTCCTTTTTTTCAGTTTATTCTCCGCACGAGGCCTTTTTCCTGTCGTTCACCTGCCAGCCGCTAAATTTGAAATTTCCTTGGATCATGACGCCCAGCCTCATCGCGGTCTCCATCGTATCGGTCGCTTCTTGGCGAACGGCAGAAGCGCTATTGAAACGGCGGAACTTCCAACGTTGGGTTAATTAAAGCCACGAGATAAACTATGCATGCACGCCGAATCCAACGTTAGTACGGATACTCCGGAGACGGTAGACGGCGTCCCATAGTTTCCTCCTGACTCGTAATTTACGTACTAGGTACCCTACACCCGAACCGCCGCGGGTGTGTCCTTCCCCGTTCCGTTGTGTATATAAACGCAAGGAGGAATCGTATATCCGGATATCCGTTGGTGCCTTCTCGAGCGTTTCGGTAATTAAGCGTGCACGGCGATCCAATTAAGTGCGAGATGTGTATACAGGAAAGCGCACAATGACAAATTGCCACGGAAAACATACGGGATTCTCATTCGGGGAAAAACGAGTTTTGGGAATTGAGATACTCACGCTGTTTCGTTACCAACGTATTGTCCCTTCGTCACGGCGAGATTACCCGACCCCACTGGATTACGTAACCGTATCAAGTTTTGGTCAAAAAAGTAAGGCGAATTTTTACTTTTCTTGCAAAAGTTTTCTTTTAAATCAATATTCATTTATTTATTTATTCATCCATATGTCCTTGTTCATCAATATTTGTTTGTTCACCATTTGTTTTTTTTTGTTTTTTTAATAATAAAAATGAAGTGAAAAAACAGAAATGGTGGAATTTCAGGTTCCCAACGATGCGATGAGCTTCGATGTCGTCGCACTTTCGTTCACCCAAGATTTCCAAATTTCTGGAGAAAGGAATTGTCACAAATGAGACGGAAAGTACGGAGTCTTTTCAGGAGTGAAATTGATTGTAGATGAATATTAGGGTATAATTCGAAGAAGGGTATAATTCGCGACAACTAACGAGGCAACCGTGACGTCTGTTGAGAAAGAGAACGAACCGCCGATTTTCATTTTGCCTCGGCTAAACGCGTTCAATTGGCCGGGAATTAGCCCAGGAGGAAGCTGCCCATTTGCCCCAAGCCAACATGCGGCAACACGCCACGTCAAAGCTCCTCGATTGGGAGAGGTTTTCGCGATTGTCTAACAGGCGAGCGCCACGCTTCTTTGCACCTCCGGCTTCTTCGCCGCCCTCCCCCTCCCTCGCTCCCTTTTTCTCTCCCCTTCTTTGTCCGGACACGATATCCTCCGAAGATTTAGCGTGGCGATTGTCTAGAAATTGGGTACGTCTCTGCTGAGAATTGAGATACCGAATTGAATTTCCTCAGCTTCTAAGAAACCTCGCGAAAAATCTTACGTATCCCCCGTTCTGATCTTTAAGGGACATTCAAGGCTGTTGATTAAAAAAAAAAGATTTCTCATTGCGCAATTAAAATTGAAGATTTCGTTGAAGCAGGATTTTTATTTTTTTTGTGGGTGTGGAAATACTTTCGGTTTTCTGTGTAAACATTTTTTTACGTATTTTACACAAGCTTATATACGATTATCCAAAATTTCCTTTTCGGAAAACAAAAAATTGCGAAAACGAAACTTGATGATACGTAAAAACGTATTTTTTATCATTTTGTTCAAAGTAAATCCGCCAAACGTTTCGTTCCGGTGGATTCATAATTTTCATTCTTCAATCATTTTTAATCTGTGTCGGAATCTCTTTGGGAATGTTACAATTTACATTTACATTTTTGCTGAAAAATCGTAAGGTAACGGAAGCAATGCTCGGACGAGTCCCACTTTCCGGACATTAGTTCAAATATTTCGCTATATTAGCAATGTACATGAAAAGCAAAGCAAATAATAGTAAATATTAATAATTATTAATAAATAACAATAATAACAGGTCCAAACATTGGAACACGGAAATGTCCGAACACCGAGACAAACAGTTTCCGAAAACTGGTACAATTTGCAATTATTCAACATCTTAATATATATAATTAAAAGTTATTCAGCAGTCCGGTTATTGTTCTTAAAATTCTTAAATTTCAACAACTCTTAACCGTCCGAGTATTGGTACTGTTATCTTATCGGACTCTTCGCGCATTCTCCTAATCGTTTATTTATTTTTCAGTGTTTCCGGGCTCGTGGAATCGGCGCGACCGCAAAATCACTGCTAATGGAAATCACGATATGAATTACCCCGGATATCCGCTTTTACGAAGATTCAACGTGTCGGAGTGGCAAAACTTGTTCGGCGATGCCGTTCGATGCGAGTCTTCGTCTTGGAGAGTTCTCACCGGATTTTCTTGGCGATCTTTCGACGGGGGCGGCTCCGCGTGCATCGATCGGTGAGTTTTGCATCAGTGTTAGCCACGAGTGGTTGAGAGATACGAGATCGAAGTGCGCGCGTTAACTGACGCTTGCACTTGCACATGTGCACGCGTGCAGATGGGATACCACGAATTCCGCGTTTGCAACTCGGTTACACTCGGCGAGGCACGAGCCCCGTCAAGGAAACGCGCCAATTTGCCTGTCGCGTCGTAGAACGAGGCGTTCGAGCTCGCGTTAACGCGAATACACAATCCCTCGGTCTTGTATACCCGATACATGACCTGCACCTCCCTTTCCCTCTTTCTCTCTCTCTCTCTCTCTCGGTTATTTCATTCGAGTTTGATTTTTTATATCATTCGAAAAATGTTCTTTTGTTTTCTTCAGTTTAAATTTTTTATTTTAGTTTTTTTATTTTGGAACTGGAGTTTCGAATCTTTATTTTTTCTCGTCCTCTTTCTCTTTCTCTTTCTTCTTTTCTCTTAATTATTTCATTCCAGTTAAATTTTTTATTTCATTCATACACTTTTCTTTTGATTCCTTGAGTTGTAATTTCAGATTTTGGTTTTATTTTAATTGTTATAGTTTCGATTTCTTGTTTTTTTTTTTATTATTTTGTAATATCATTTTATTATTTCGTTATTGATTTTGTTTAATATCATATTTTTATTTGTTGATATTTTTATATTTTCTTCGTTTGCCCGAAAGTTATAACTAGGGCATTAAAAAATCTATCATCATCAGCAGCATCTCTCTCCCTTTCTTCCTCTAGAAGTGAATAATAGTGATATACAGATATACTGCTTTGATTCGCTCCTGGCTCAAGACCGAGCGAAGGGCGCACGCGAGTCTCCGCGAATAATCAGGGCACGATAGGTGATTCGTATCTTACGAAAGAATCTCCGTTTTCCCCGCAACTGACGAAACAAGTTTACCCGATACTTCGGTATTCGGGAATAATCGCGAAAGAAAAGAAAGAGCTCACGTCCATCTTGGAGTACGCGTCGACGTAACCTTTCGTTGCTTGGGCTGGGTGAAGCACGTCACCCTAATATCGATTTGCAACTTAATTCGTTTGCAAAAGTTTTACGGATTAATCGATAATTGAGGGAAGTAGCGCAAGAGGGTATTACGGTTTTCAAGGCGTTCAGAACTTTGGTAATTTTGAACGGGGGTTTGCCGTTGCGAAATTGAAAGTCAGGGCTAATTTCGTTCAGCCCTTTTATCATTTAAATTGTCAATTTTTTTTATTACGAATAACACTGTCATAATTTTTGTTGACGTTTTTTTTTTAAATTGTGATTTAAGCTTCTTAAATCAATTTTTATTCAATTTTCAAATCAATTCTATTAATTAATAAATCGACGAATAAATCAATTGTGTAGTTGATTAAAAAATCTTTTGAATTAGATATTTTATTTTAATAAAAACTTTCAAAGACTTCAAGAAAAAAAAAACGTCACTGTTGAAATTCATGTTTTCTAAAAAAAAAGTAACATTTGAAAAATATAATATTACGTGAAAGTGACATTACTAATCACCGTTTTTCATGGATTATTATATCAAGGGAGAAAAGCAGAAAGATTGATCGCCAAGAAATCTACCCGTTCTTGCATCGTCGAAAGAAAATTCTTGCTCCCGAGGGGAACGGAATAGAAGTCAACTGGATTCTCCCTTGGTCATCGTTGTCGATCTTTACATCTGTGGTCAGCGGAATTCAAAATCTGAGTTTTCTGACCACGTGGAATCCGGGAGAGGGTCGCGATGATCGCGAGGCTGGAGAGCGAGCACGCCAGCAGCGCAAGCGACACAATAGGATCAATATCCCGCTGGGGTATATAAACCCCGTAATCCCAGGCATCTGTAGGCCACCTGCAGTCGTGAATTTCGTCACGGATACCGCACGAATTTTGTCTCCTCGTGTGTCACGGTCAACCCCCCCCCCCCCCCCCCCACTATTTAGACAACTATTGTTGAACGATCAACCGGTCGATACCACAGATTTCATCCGTAACTCGTCTCACCGTATTAACCGTGAAATCCCTCTTTCTGACTTCACAAATCTTCGGACACGCATTCCCTCAAAGCACTCTCACTCTCGACCACATTTTGGATCATTTTTTCGGATGAAACCCGAGTTTGCAAACTATGTCTCGAGAGACGCCCGATTTGCACGAATCCTTTGATCGATTTTTGAACGTCACGTATTTTCGATCATTCCGAAGAGGATTTTGAGAAGCACGAATTTTCGTTGCATCAATTTTTCTTCTATTTTTTAAAACTTGCGCCGCTCGGCTTGTAGGTAGAAAAGATTAGCGTTGAATTTTCCATTGAACGATTACTTATTTATAAATTCGTATTGTTGATTGAAAGATTAAAGAGTACATTTAATTAAAAGATTTTAATTATTAGAGTTTTAGAGTTTGAATATTAGAATAGAGTTAGAGATATTAATTACTAGATATTATTTTAATTATTATGTTATATGAGATTAATTAGCCGGTTGAATAATTAGCTAACGTAACGTTTCTTCACGGTTCATAGCCCGGTAGGAAATTCTTAGGAAATCCTTTGTAATCGCATTTCAGACCGCAAAGCCATCGTTTCGCGTTCCATCAAATCTGTCGAGTACAACGGAGAGTTTTGAGGGACAAAAAAAAAGCGATTGACAAAAGTAGCTGTAGGAAAAATCGAAAGAGAGAACTGTCAAAACTTAGGAGAGTTTTACCGTAAACATTTGGGGTAGTTGCGATTCTTCTCGCTTTTATTATTTTTCCTTCTTACGATTTTGAAACCGCGATATCCGGAACGTAACCGGAACATCGCCGCAATTTTTGTCTCTTGGCACGTTGATCGACGGGTAGAACTCAATAATGGCACCTTTCTCATAGCTTTTCCGCTCGTCTATTGAACAACGATTGAACGATCGTGACAGACGTAGAATCGAGAAGTGCGTTCGGTCCCTCGGAGCCTCCGTCGCTCCCTGAGATGCACGAACTTTTTTTTGTTGTGGAAAACGAAACCCGGTTGACTTTGGGGCGGGTCTTCTCTCTCTTCTCGCTCGTACAATGGTCCTTATTCTCCCAGGACTCCAAATATTTTCACAGCCACGCACCGCAGGTAATACAGAATGACGAGACGATCCCTTTCCCTGCGTTTAGTCACCTTATACATGGCCCATATACAGGGTGGGGAAAAAGTATGGAAACCCATTGAAATAACGGAATGTTTTTTTTTTAAATAAAAAACAGACATTCAAGCTGAGGTCTCGGGTAGTTTGCAACGAGGAATTCAACGGTGACCTACAATTTGACCTTGAACCTCATTATATGGAAACCACTCTTTTTGGCATCGCCGATCGAAAAATCGGGAATTTTCCCATTCGAAAATGTCGAAACATTGACTTTCTGGGTTACGGCTGACCAATGGTCCGAGTACACGTTTCAACGTAAAATTCTTCGCTCTTTCGATCATCGATGTAAAAAATAGGGCTTCCCGTTTGAAAAAACAAAGTTGAACTTGCAATAACCTTGGAGATGAGGTTCAAGGTTGATATGAATGTCACGATTGGTTTCCTACTTTGATAAGTATCTAAGACCTGAGCTTGAATATGTTTTTTTTCGTAAGAAATCCGCCGATATTTTCAGAGGTTTCCGTACTTTTTCCCCACCCTGTATACATGCTGGACCTCGTTTCTCACCTTTTCTTTCTCTTTCTCTCTCCAGCGGCCATCCCCGACACTTTCTAGCTCGGGGATTACATCCGATTTCTGAAAACCGTGAAATTCTCCCCCGTTGAGAGAAGAAGCGTGAAAGGAGCTCGTTAACTCACGTCATAAACCTTTTTTTTTCCCCCTATCGTTCCTTCGTTTCTTAAATCCGAAAAAAAAATTGATTTACCGTCAACGTTCTTCTCGCCCCGGAGACTCCTGGGAGTTGAACTCGGGAATATAATTTTCCGCCCACACCGCGTGTGGTGCTTTCTGGTCGGTGGACCCGCGCGAGAAAGTCAGGTGAAACACTTATCAGGATATAAAATTTAATCCCGGTCAAATCGGCGTGTTTCACTTTCGTTCGCGCAGACACGCTTTGATCGATTCGAGGATAAATCTTCATGAATCTTCTTCATCTTTTGCTGCCACTTGAACTTTTGAAGGATGGGTTCGTCCTATTGTCGAACTTTTTCCATGTTTTCGATCCGAAGAAAATCGTGACCAAAAGATGGAGCTGAAGTTCGTTTTGAAAATTGAAATCAAGTCGAATATCAGACACATTTTTTTGTTAATTATTTCTATTAACGAATCGGACGAATTATTTCTATTAACGAATTTCAATTCGTCACTAGAATCCGTTTTTTAAATTTTTGAATCTTCGGAAAATTCGAGTTGGAAAAATCACGCATGTATATGTTTGCGTACAGCGGATCTGGTCTCCAAACCCAAACAAAAATTGATATAAAAGTTACTTTCGAACTTTACAATTCTCGCATCGATCCAAAAAAATCTTTTTACTTCCTGAAAAAGAAAAACGAGATATCGAAAGCGTCGTCTTTCGTAGCTCCAGCAGATGGTTTTTTGCCATATCGACAATGCATCTTTGGTCAAGTGGCAAAATGATTTTTTCTATATATTAAGGAGGTACGAAGGAGACGACCCGCAGATTTCTTCGAGTGGACCATCCGGGTGGGCTTTTATTTTTCCTTTGTTGTTTTTGCTCCTTGGATCTGCCAAAATCGTTGAATTTCACAGGAAGATCGAGATTGATCGATCGCTCGTTGCTCAGCCGTCGAGGATTACGTGGAAGAGCGTTATATATATATATATACATATATATACATAAACACGTATTATTCTCACAGCGGGTAGCTATTTCAACCCCCACACAAACACGAAGTATTTTTCCTTCGAGGTACCAGCAGCTCATCGACGCACATTTACACACCCACACACAGCGCTCGCGGCATCGCCATCGATTATGCTATCTCGATCTTGTCGAATTGAACAAACACTTTTTTTTTCTTGACATTTCTACACGCTCTTTTTTTTCCACTGCTCCAACATTCATCAGTCAACCCGCGTGGGATACATTTTTTCACGCACGGGGCACTCCATTTCTTTCGAATTACGTGTGTATTACGAAGAAAAGGAAGCATTAAATATATATTCTATTGGGGCGTATGGGAGAGACTCGAATCGATCAAAAACGAAGTGGAGTACATTTTTCCCTCTTTTGAGTTATTGAGCTCTTGCGTTGATCCACAATCGTCCGGGCTTCTCCGTCCAATCGATTATACCCTATCTCGTCTCGATCTTGACGAATTCAATGAAATCGTTTCTATTTTTCTCGTTTTCTTTCCACTTGTGCTTCTACGCTTTTTCTCGTATTTGCCCCGGTCAGTTGTACACTCAGTGGGATATTTCTCCTTCGGTAGTACCGCGCTTTAAACGTCGGCATAATAATATCGTTAAAAAAATTTCCATCACGATCACCACCAATAGTGAAGAGATGGAAAGTCGGCTCGATCGAGGAAATGAAAATATACACGAATTCGTGTATGTTTGTGAAGCGGAGACCCCTCCGCCCCCATTCGTCAGTTTTATTCACTTGACTCTTTCGGTCGTATCGATCAACCCGATCCTCTTCGATCTATCAAAAAAAAAACTCTTGCCAGTTATCTTTACGATCACCACTCCTCAAACTGATGCCTGATTTGCATCTCCCCATACGGAATATCCGCGACAACAGGCCTCTTTGTTGTTCCTCGAATTAAGGAAAGAATCCAAAATCGAATATTTTAGAACATTGCTGGTTCCATAATTTGTTGAACTTTTTAATGGTTCGCCCATGTTTGAACTCTGGAAGAAATTTTTCATTTTTGCGTAGCTTCGTGGCTCCGAAAGAATTTCAAGAAATTGTTAAGGAGTTCGATTGACGGATTTCGAAATACCCCAGAATTTAATTTGTAAATTGAAAATTGAAAAAATGGAAATTGATAGTTGCAGAAAATTCCAAATTAAAAGTTGAAAAAAATTGCAACTTTATAAAAATACACATAAATTTGATTTTGAAAATTTCACCGAGAGTATTAACGTGAAATGAAAAAATTATTTTTCCTATAAAATCCCAAAATTGATATAAAATCCGACGAAAGAACTCATGCAAAAAATATAATTCATAAATAAATCGTGAGTTTGTGAGTTGCAAAGCGCGTGTGGGTTTCGATAGTCAACGCTGCATAGCGCAAGCTTCCGAGCACGTTACAGGCAGGATATTTGGTCGATCGAAACATCACAAATCTTGACGCGTGTCAAACACACGACGATGAAATACCGCCGCGGTATATTGAACTCGTAATGGCTGAACATCGAGCGTGCACGTTTTAGCACGGCAGGGGGGGGGGGGGCGGGGTGCACAGGTATTATTGGGCGTTGGAAATGTCTTTGGTAGGTGCTCGACGACCGCTGATGCGGTTTACCGCAGCGGGGCATACGGGTGTACCTCTTAAACGACACCCCTCGTACGTGGCATCGAATATATACGTTTTATACAGAACAATATCGACCATTGTGCGATTTCTTTAAACCACCGCTCGACGCAAACGTTTTTTCATTTTATCTCTCCCCTCCAATTCTCTTTGTCTTTTTCCGACCCGCCTTTTTTTTTTACATGCTTACGAAGTTTGTTCAAAAAATAGGGTGACTTTTCAAATTTCACGGGCGACGTGAATTCGATTTTCGATTTTTGTTTGTTGGTTATACACGTGTCTCCAACGCATGTTGACGTTATCAGGAATTTTGCATATTTATTTTGGTTTTGATACCAACGGTGGCCCGGAAAGTTGAAAAAAATTGTTTTTTTTTTTCTTTTAAAACTCTTGAAAGGGTCTATTTGATCGGAAATTTAGTGCTGATTACGAATATCATCGAGTTTTAATCGAAAGCACGACACGAAGCAACGAAAAACGTGTTTTTAGAGGTTTTTAACGGTTTTTTCATGAAAATTTTGGGCTTTGGGGGGAGTGGATGGTAGATTCGTGATCGGGGGATCAAATTACATCGAAATAGACCAATACAAAAAATATTAAAAATCAAAAATTTTTTTCGATTTTTGGGCAAAATACGTTTCTTCACTAAATCATCGATAACTTTTTTTCCTTTGGGGTTTGGTACTCCACTTTGCGCTCAATCTCTTCGATATGATTTTCTCTTCAAAATGCTTTTTTAATCATTCAAATCCGATGGTTTTTCGATTTTTGGCAGAATTTCAAAGTTGCACCATCGATTTTTGCAAATTTTTCCATACATACCCCTTTGCGTTTTTTTTAGCGATTTTTCAAGTGG
>JAPYZI010006173.1:0-15079 GCA_030523105.1 Ophioninae sp. A BG-2022a | reverse complement strand
CGTTGCTACTTAAATATCCAAAAGAAGAAGAAAATTGAAGTACTATAAAAGAAATAGCGGAAAACGTACTTAGAAATTTATGTGTTTTTTCAAAAACCTTATGGACGAAGTAAATTTGTCGATTGAGTTCCAGTTTAAGCAGAGTGTAAATTGATTTCTCATTACGTCCAATATGGTTTGTTACTCCAAAGGTACTCACTATTAATCACGCTGTTACTTGCAGTCCATATGTAAATGATACACATAACGAAAACCTTCGCGCACCGTGCCATCCTTTTCTTTCCGATATATCCTTTTGTTACGATAACCGAAAGTAATGAATAGAAAGAACCGAACTACACTGTACATAAGTTGCCGCTGACGAATAGACTCTTGAAATAGGAACTCCTAAAATGGCTGTTCATTTATAGCAGTCAGACTACAAAGTGTTCTTCATGTCTGCCTCGATAACGAGAAAAAACTAATTACGATAGTCATCAGTATCAATAGAAAATGCCTAAGTTGGTATTAGGAATGCGAAATCAAGCACGTAGCGAAGCCCATTTACTGGGTGGAACAATTCCACCAGGTAGTTAAAAACTAGATATCTTAGCAGCATTTCAGTGTTGTGTAAGTAATTAAAATCCCAAGACGGTTATCATTTGTATAATTGACTACTCTTTTTTTTAATAACTATTTGATGGATACGAACACATATTCCCAGGATTGACGGATTTATCGGATGTCAATCGAGTAAATAATAAAATGTATTGCCAACGAATGGTCTTATCTTTATACGTATACGAGAATATTATCCCGTATACGTATAAAGTATACGATATCTCGAATATGAAGACGTATATTAGTAATCTGTTCATAATAGGCATTAGCCATACCGGCAGGTATGAATAATCACGTCATAAAATTATTGTTGCCGGAACAGGGCGGATACCACGTGTGGATTTTCCAAACGAAAAGGTATTTCGCGTGCAAATTGGGAAGCCACTGCACCGTCAATCAAAATAACGAATGTGTCACCAACCGCATTGCAATCTCGTGGAAGACTCGTGTTCCACGGATCTTCGATTAGAAACAACTACAGTAAATTGTGTAATAGCTTGTCACGTTTGTGAGAACAAGAAACAATGATATTATGTTTATTCGTTATTTTACATTAAGTAACATTAAATGAATATAACATAAAGGCTGTCAATATCGCTGGCTATTTGGAAGGGCATTTTGTAAAGCCCAACCAAACGTAAAATACGTTTCTCTTCAGTTGTACTTTCTATCAACGATCACTTGTGTCGTTTGAATTCTTTTATCAGATTTAGTTTCGCTTATACATCTGATTTATTCGATTTCAGCGACACGATGATTCAACATGACTCGACGTAATACAGATACCTTCACCACACCGAACTCTTTTTCACAGGATTCATTCTAGATCCAGGTTGACATCCGAAATCTGTTGCAAATTCTGGACTGTTGGCCAAAGCTCCGTTAATTCGAAATTTGGCTGGACTGTGTTCATCGGTAAGAGCAGTATCCATCAACTCCAAATTCCGGTAATTCGTACACCTATAATTGCCTACACCGATCCAAAACATTTGCTTCGCCGTATAAGGTAGACTGGGCAATAATTGTTCTGCCTTGTTTTTCGCGGACCATTTGAGATATGCTCGATACGCCGCCTTCGCAGCTACGTTGTCAGCAATATTTTCCGCCAGAGTACGATGAGCTGGTAACTGAAAGCGGAAATCTCACTGTAGAGTGGATGAAAGTAAACACTGTCGGGAAGCAAAAATTGGCAGGGAAATATAGAAATTGATGCCGGTAGATTTAATCCATTAAAATCGACTGGTCCACTTACATTCAAGCCAATCTCGTCAATGGTATAATTCCCATATTGTTCAATCATGCTCTGAATGCGGTTGTTAAACGCTTCGGTGGATGCAACTGACAACCATTGTTGTATTTTACCGTTACTGTCATAGAGCATACCATTATTATCTATAGAATGAGCTATTTCATGAGCAATGACATTTCCTAGTATGGCAAAGTTTAAGAACTTGGCCCTATTTACGTCGTAGATATTCGTCGAAAGGTAGGTAGCGGGTATTTCTGCGAGGCAATAAAAAATTCATAAAATATGTATTACTAAAGAATTAGATAATATATGCTAAGGCTAGATTCGAGAAACTCACTGTAAATATTAAGGTGGTATTTGTACGAAGCTGTGCCACTAAAAATATTTCCGTGCTCTGTCCAATCATCTCGGATCTGAGCTTTCTGCAATTGTTTGTGCTCATATTTGATCAAAAACCTAGTTATATTCGCTATACTTCGTTGGAGGTCACCATCAACGAGCACAAGGTCTTTATAAAACTCCTCGAGCTTTTCGTTGTCTTTATATTCATCGCGATATGAAAGGTGTCCGATAATATTATTGATCTTTTGGAGAGCTTGCTTTTTTGACGCCGCATCCAACCACTCAGTCTGCAAAGATCGTGGACAGTACGATCAGAACGAAGTACCGATTATTAAATATTATTAAAAATCGTCTTTTCAGTTAAAAACAAATTATTAATCTGACCTCATTAACGATTTCGTGAAACGTTTTATGAATGAGATTGGCCATCCCGTTAACGTCGCTTATGATTTTTTGATCGATGTATGTTCTCTGATACAAAGCACTAACGCTTAAATCCAAATGAGTTTTAACTGTCTCAACACACTTCTGCCACATTGTCTCAGGCTTTGGAGGTTGCACAAATAAATTGTAGTATTGGTTGCGTCGATTACGTAGCTCTCCTCCCAACTTTGATGCCCAAGCGTCTACTTTGTACCACTGTATCAGATTAGCCAAGATCCTTTTCCGTGACCGAGATACAATTTTCGCTATGTTATCGAAATTTTTTGGCACCGATATAATATCATCGTCATAAAGGCCATCAGTCGCGTGCAGTAAAAGAAATTCCCTTATTTGGAGGTTCGGATACCTTCCTTCAAGTTCGTACAGTGTCATACGATCCCATGAATTGTATCGTATCCATCGATTCTCTTCTGACAATGTATCCTACAGGCAACATCCGTTTCAGGATTAGGAACGATCGAAATATTAATTGTAATACCCTCACTCAGAGTTCAATAATTTTCTTACATTGGCGAGCATGATTTCAACTTCTACGGCTTCCTTGAGTTCATTCTCCGCTTGTACCCGTTCTGCCCCTAATATTACAGCCATGTCCACCATATATCGGTAATAAGCCTGAACGATTTCGTTGTCAAAGCCCCTTCTTAAGATCTCGGCATCAAGCACATGATGACCTACTTTGATCTGAGAGAATTAATGTTTTGGTTAATTAACTAATTTTCGCGTACTATTGTTCAAAATTGCCACAGTGGGTTTTGGGTTCGCTACACGTACCTGCGGAATCGCATAGTTCGTGTCCATTGTGGTAAATTGATATTCTACATCCAACAGAGCGTACAAAATAAGTCTATTGCTCATGGCCAAACTTCGCCATCGTGAGCCGCTGATGACCGGCCAGCCTAGAACTCCGCTCACTTTGTCATAGAATTCGAAGATTTCATCTTCCGTTGCATCGGCTTCCTCCAATTGACCTAATGTTGTATGTCCAAGGAATAGCAATTGTGAGAAATGAATATTAATAGTAGCAGCTTCACCAATAAACACCAACCGGTCTCCATGCAATTGTCGTAAAGAATTTTGACTAGTCGGAACGGCTTGGATGCGCTTTTTTTATCGATGTCTTCTATGAGGTATTTCAAACGTGTGTCAATCTCTTCGCACGCCACATCGTAGGCACTTTTATCGTACTGATGTAATTTGGACTCGTGTTTTCCAAAACGACCGCAAGTAAACTCGTAAAAGTCGTCGCAAGGATCGACGCTGGAATTCATATTGTGACTGATCCAAGATGCTGTAATGAGAGAGATACCTTGTATCATCTGACTTCTCATATTTCTCGTATCATTGAGTCGCAACAAGAACCCACTTGGAACACTGAATTAACGAATATATTTTCGCCTACCTGTAGTGAGGCACTCCCATGTGAAGCATTGGTTTAAGATCGAACTGATGGCGAGTTTATGCTCCGAAGCTCGCACACCTACAAATTTATTAACCTCAATTGAAGTACATATTTTGTAAATCGGGCTTTTCAGACGAATCACGAAGTTTTATTTTTAAAAAATCTTTGAAACATTTCAGGTCACCTTTCTATATCGTATGGCTCGAACGGTGCCGAAATAATCATTGTTGAAACATTGAAGTACAGTAAAATGATAGTCCGAGTTTGATCTAACGATATGCTCTTTGCTTATTATTACAAAAATTGTTTATTACTGGAAAAGTTACTCACCATGAATTACTCCAGCACTTAAGTAAACAATGCATATCACGACAATCCCCGTCCACGACTTCATTTCTTTACTTCGATGTTGAACGATAATGTAAAGAAATGTACAGTGAGGGTCAGACCTCACCAAATACAACCGTCGAGTTGTCGGCTTTGGATTTAAGCTACTCTTTTATAGCAATATCGCCCCGATACGTTCGTCATATACTTGCTAATGAGAATGATAACTGAATAGTTTCAGTTGTGTTAATAGAAACTCGATAAGTCGTAATAACGTATTTATTAGGAAAATATAGTTTTTAACCGTATCTTGGAATTATGCAGCTGATTAGAAACCGAGCGTTTTTTCGTTCACACTTATGTAAACAGCGTTTTCGTTTTAAGGGTTTTGTACAAAGTTGAGGATTAAAAAATCGACAATTTTTTTATTGCTTATTCTAAAAGTACATTCTTTCGAAAAACTCGTGAAAACTAAAAAACTTTTCAACCGAACTTCATTATTATTATTATTATTTTTAATCTTGATATTTACAATCTTCTATACTTGATTTCGCCCCTTCTATACTTGAATCGCCCCTTTATTTTAATAAAAAAAAAAATGGGCGATTCCTTTAAACAATTTTTTGTATGAAATTCTCAACACCTTAAAATTCGATTTTATTGCAAAATGGTTGTTTTATCTAAATAAGTTTTTTTTGTAAGTTCAAGTACACCGAATTAAATTCTTGTTCGGTGTTTAATATAATTTATTGCCTTTTTATTTAATTGAGTTCAACAATTGTTAATATTTTTTTATTGTTAAAATTCGATTTTTTTTTCTCCGAGGCCAGTTCCAAAGAATTGTATTTTGTTTTTTCCAATAAAACTTTCACAAAAAAAAAAAAATTCACGAGCATAACTCAATATTTTCCATCAACTTTGTATATAACCCCTTAACCCTTAATTAGGCGTATGGGGTGAGGGCAACTTGAAATTGGCATGAAGCATTAGCCCATGCGCCTAATTAAGGGTTAAGGAAACAAATCGGAATAGATATTTGACTCAGTAAATTTAAATAAAACTAACATATATATGTATTCGTCGGATTATTAGATTAAGCGTCTATTTGTACAAGAACTCAGTCACCTGGGCCACATGTCACGATCAGCAGAAACCGGCGACATATGAATCTTCATCCACATTGCTCATGCTGTAGAACTTAGATATTTCACTTGGCTATTTAAAAAATAATTAACTTCTTTTCGTGCAATTGTTCGATGTAAAAAATATCATAAATAAATTAATTTAATTAAAAAAAATAGTTTTAATTTTTTATGGAAACCATTATTATTTAATAATTTAAGTTCAGTATTTGAGGCGAAGAATCGTTATTTCTTTCTATCGCAATGACTCCGTGTAGTTTCATTTTTACGGCTAATAGTTTTGCGATAACGTTATTTTTACAATTCTTCATGATAAAACGCATATGTTCACCAAACTGCTGTAGACGATAATTTTTTATGTTTTTATTTTTTCGTAGACAATTCACGGTCGATCACTTATCACGATTTTCAAGATTCAATATTCAAGAATTCCCTGCATTTTCTCCGAACGTAACATCCGTTTGCAATTTATGAATTGTTCGCGTTTGATTGTTAGGTAAATTGGGAAGTTTGTGATATTATTCTTTTCTAAAAAAATAGACATTAATCGTCGATAATGTCACGGCCCAATCAATCGTTTGTGGGTTGTTATTCGTTGATGGTAAGATAATTAGAAAAGTTCGTGACGACATTCTTGTAAAGTTGATTGAATATTATCGGTAAATTACCGACAACTGGTAAGAGCGATTTGATTTTGTTTTTTCGCTGATTTTTTTCACAATTATTCGCAGGTCGTTTGATGTTGACCGTAAGAAAAAAATAAAATGTTCCTAGTACCCAAACGCACGTTTTAATTGTTCTATAAACTTCAACTGACCTAAAAAATGAACAAGGCCGAAAAGTTAAAGTTGGTAACTTATCGATATTTTTTCATCCTTATTTGCCAACGCATAAATTGATTATTCCCTCGATATTGTATCGACGATACAAGAAACAATTAAAATTAGATTTCAAAGCTGTATGGAATTTATCCCGCGTTTACGATACAACTGGTGATTATTTTTTATGAAAACTCCGATGTTTTCATGGACACGTTGTAAAGCAGGATGTACACTGCTGCCCCATGGTAGCAACCCTAATAAACAAGATTGGTGACGAAGAATCGAAAGTGGAAATGACAATGTGGGCAACACAAGCACTATTAACCGTCGGTGAGGTAGGGCTCTTCGTTGCTATTGGAGAAATTCCACATCCGTCGATAAAAAAAATGTCTGCTTTGCAAAAAAATAAATAAAAGTATATCGTTGCTTGGTAACCATCGAATTATTACTCTAGTACGCTTCATGAAATGTACGATCGTACCCGAAGTCATTGTCTGCTTTTTCATCTGTTATTTCCATTTCTCAATTAAATAACCTTACGAACTCATAGTACTTACGAACTTTAATTAAAAAAAAAAAGATATATGAATGGCTAAACGGTACGATTCCTCGACAAAAATGCAGACGACGTATCATTTGAAACCTGGGCAAACCTTGGAAAATACAAAGGTAAATTAATTAATTGAACTTCTAATTTGATGTTTTCGTTAACCTAGCAATTTCGGGTTTCGACAAATGCTGTAGATGAGCATTTTATTTAATGTCTTAATTGAAGCTTACTGTTTTTTCAATGTCCATCCAGTAATAATTTATTTAAATGAAAAAAAAAAACGATCAATGCCATAAAAAAATAGATTTATCAAAAAGAAAATAGATTAATGATATAAACAAAATAAATTAATGAAATAAAAAAATAAAAAACACTTATTATTCCTCCTCACATTTTTTACAATTATATTTTTAAGTCTTCGGCTATAAATTTGAAAAATGGAAGAATGGTACTTTTTCACAAAGGTTGGCGACAGATCATTGGCATTGGTACTGTCGAAGAACGCGTTTGATCGTTTCGTTGATTACACGACTGAGAATGAGCGAATGGCTGCAGAGGCTGAAAAAGAGGCTGCTAAACTCGCGGCACTGAAAAAGGCAACTCGTGAAATGTCGAAAACCTGGGACGACGCTATTGCTGTGAGCGAAGGACGATCCTCAATAGATTTTTCAAATTGTATCGGCGATGAAACTTCAACAATTATTTTAAATTATTTAAAAAAAATTGTATTTGAAAAAACCATGATTCGTATACAAAAAAAAAAATGCGGTAAAAACGTGCTCGACAGAACATTAAAAAAAGACGGAAGGCAGAAATTCTGAATCGTGGAAAAAGAGAGAAAGAGGCACGGGAGCGCGTCCTCGCGGATCTTAAAGCGAAAAATGCAATCGAACGCGCGAAAATCGTTAATGAAGCTAGGAAACTTTTGCTCTGGCGAAGACCTCAGTGCAGAATCATCAACGGGGCATTTCTCACTTCTGATGTAAGTTCTTCTTATCATAAAATTTCCCAATCGAATTTTATTATCAAATTTTTAATCAAATTTTTTTATATCCCTTAATAAATCCCGATAATCCTTGAAACGTCAAGGTTATGCCAATTTCTTAAAAAATGATACAGCCAAGAATTAGGATTCCTGAAATTTACAAAAATTTTGCGAGATTTTTTCACTACATTCATCCACTTGTTCCAAAAATGTATGAATAAAAAAATAAAAATAAAAAACCGAAACGCGCAACGAGCCGATAGTAGGGGAGAGCCGATACTCTGATGGGTGACCGCGAAGAAAAATTCAACGGCAACCATCTCGGTGCAGTGTTACAGGCAATTGAACGCTCAGGTAGCTTTCAACAGGAGTCTCCGCGAGATCGACATCGAACGAGAGAAGGAATACGGGAAAATCGTGAACGAGGATGTTGAAAAATTCATCAAGGAGGAGACGCGTAAAGCCGAAGAGCGCCGTAAAAAGAATATGGAATACGGTTCTGAAGTAGACACGGGCATGATAAGGCTCGTCGGACTTTTTTTTTTTTTTTTTTTTTTTTTTTCATCTTTTTCGGGCCCTCTACTGCCCACGCTTCGCAGGATTCAAGAGATCGATAATGACGTTAAGCGGCTCGAACTTCACGAGCTCGAGCACGAGAAAGAGGACTTGAAAAATATGGCGAAAGAATTACGAATGGTGGAGAGTTGTGAGGCCCAGCGAGTGGCCGAGAGAAAGAACAATTTGCGAGAGGTATTCCTGACTGCGATAGAGGATCGAAAACGTCGCGAGATTGAAACACGACGGAAGGAGGATTTTGAAAATCGCGCCCTCGAGGTCTTGGTCAGATCGAAAGATCGTATAAGGAAAATCGGCAAACAAAGAATTAAAAGAGCGATGGAGGAAAAATTACGAGCTACTGAATTAAATGGTGAGATAAAAAATGATAATAATAATAATAATAATAATAATAATAATCGTCATCATCATCATCATCGTTGTAACAATTGATAAAATCAATAGCAATGATGATAATGCTAATAGAAAAGCCTGGTCTATTTATTTAATGATTATTATTATTGTTACTTTGTGTCATTATTTTTGGTATATTATTATTACTATATCATTATATTATTGCATTTGTTTATATTATTATTTATTATTATTAGTGGAATATTTGAAGGGTTAGTCCAAAATGGAAAAATCGTGGATTTATAGATTTATATCATGCTATACACGTGTATAGCCGTGCAAATAGGTAATTTAATAGTAAATTAGAAATATGACTTGTCCATTTTTAATAATAACTGACGTAAAATTTGACGATATGGGAATGTGCTTGACTGAGATTAGTCAGTTACTATAAATCCTCAAATCTTGAAGGATTTTGACAATTTTTCAATGTCCATCCAGACAATACCTTAATTAATAAAAAATTCTATTAAAAAAAAACATATAAAGAAATATAATAACTTAATTAAAAAAAATAATAATAATCGAATCGTCTTGGTAAACGATTTATCTTCACTTCCTTACAATTCGCTGAGAAAAATCTTAAGTACGAAAAGAAAAATAGTCAAGTTGATAAATGAAAAAAAAATGTAAAAAATAAATCAATTATAAATCCCGAGAGAACATAAAAAAAAAAAAAATTCTCCCCACCAGCCAAGAAATGCACGGCGGTCCGGGAATCTCGCGAGCATGCGGAAGAAGAGAGTCGAAAGAGAGCGATCGCCGAGAAGGAAAAGTTGGAACGGGAGAAGCGAGAAGCGAAGAGGAAGCACGAGGAAATGGTACGTGCGGATATGGAAAAGTACAGGGAGGAATTGGCGGTGGCGAAAGAACGTCGTACCGACGAGGAGAAAAACTTAATTGCGTGGGAAACGCTTCAACGACTTAAGAAGGACGAATACAACAGACAAGTCGAGCAGGAAAGAGCGAAACGCCAATGGAAATTGAAAATGGAAACTGCAGCCCATCTTCGAAAACAAATGGCAAGTATCACTGGAATGTCACCAGACTAGTCACATTCTCATTTATGGAAATGTTGCGAATGATCGCTTTCGGAAATTATAATGAATTTTTCAAATTCATTAACATTTTTCAAATTCATTATCACTTATTGAATCTGAAAATAGAAAAAATATCATGTTGGGGAATAAGTTTTTAGGATTTTTATATTTTTTGTTTTTTTTTTACAACGATTTTTTTGCTGCTCGACAAAGTGTACAATATTAATTCGATAGAGCTCTTGTTGTTCTACAAAACTGTGCTAATCGTCTTTTTCAGTAATTCTATTTTTATTAATTAAGCCATTAAAATGCAAAAAAAAAAATTTATCGACAGAACGAAAGAAAAGCCGAAATCAAACGCCAAGAAATGATGGAAAACGATGCTGTTCTGACGAAACAAGTAATCGAAAGTACAAACAAAAAAGTTTTGGCCTACGGCGAACAAGTCCTAAAGGAATGCAGCGAACTCAAAGAGCCAGCTATGCCTTTATTTCCGATATTGAAAGCTATTGAGGTATCAGCATCATAACTCGATTCCAAACAAACGAAAATCTCATTTATTAACCTCTCAAAAAATTTTGTTTATATATTTACTAACCATTTAAAAATGTTCATTAATTGACTTATTAAGTATTTATAAAAATTTATTTATCTGTTAGTCATTATTTTCAAATTTTTATTTATCGATTAATTAAATATTTTATCATTGATTTATTTATAAAGTATTTAATTAATCGTTTATTCATTAAATATTTTGGCACCGAACTAATCGAGTTTACATTGTCTAATATTTATGAAAATAGATTTTTAAAGATTAAAATTTCTCTACCGATTATTTTTCGTAGCCTCTCTCGACCTTTTCGAATTCTCTCGAATATTCCGGATGGAAATGCACCTTCTTTTTTATAGACGTTCAAGAAGGACAGCGGTTTGCTGCCGCCGAAAAAATACGAAGAAAAAGAACCACCGAAGAGAAAAATTCGAAAGCGAATATTTTGCACCAGGACGGTGCCGCCCGAGCAAATTATCTACGTTTGATCGGAGATTTTTATCGAATTTATCAATTTATTGCAACACGTTTGTATCGATCAAGAAAGAAAAAATAATATTTGCTGGAATAGTTTAATTCCATGGCGAAGATTGCATCCTTGGAATGTAACGGTATTTTTTTTAATTCCCTAATTTCACTATAATCGAAAGTGATACTTCGCAGACTAAATTGCTTGGATTTTTTTCAATGAAAATATTTTAATGAACAATAATACATTTCATTTAAACGAGACGATATATCGAAAATACTTTTTATTTTATATTCAAATCGAAAACACTTTTTATTTATAAATACATTTTTTAAAATATATATCAAGAAGGGCTCGATCGATGAAAAATGTATAAAAAATAAAAGATTTTCAGCGTTTTTCTCAAAACAGACGAGTCAATGATAAAAATATGAATTTTCGATTTTCTCACTTTGAAAAAGCTTATCCGATGTAAATTTGATCGCGTATCACGAAAATCCCACTTGGGTCCCCCGGAAACTGATATTTCACGAAAAAAATGTCCGAAAACCCGTATTTTCGGGAAAACCAATTGAGTCGATGTTCGACGGAACATTCGAGTCGAGGGGCACATCCGTGGTAACTTTTCGGGCGAAAAACTCGTTCTGAATATTGATGAAACCGCGATAGTCTTCCGTAGCCAGAAAGTTTCACGTATGGGTCAGAGAACTCGTGGAGCATTATTGCGGAGGTCTTGAATAGAGAACGTACCGTTTTCCATCGTTCGACAGAGAAACCTTCGTGGAATATCGTAAGAGTTGTAAGTGTTGCCGCCATTGTTGAAGTTCGCCGGCTATTTTTTATTTCTTTTTCTTTCTAGATGTTCCAATGTCTGTCAATAATGGGGAATTGATCGGATTTGGTATTGAACACCAAGGGGGAAAAGAGAGGTTATTGGAAAACTCTAACAAATCAGAAGTTTTAAAAAACAGCTCTTATTTTGTTCGTCTTAAGTCGAATCTCGTTATAGCATTGATTAAGGTGGTACGTGCATGAACTTCCTCATTAGAAACGAAATTGATTTTTTTGTATACTGTAATATAACAATTCGGAATAACGTCCGAGAAAATTCAGCATACGAGGATATACGACGGTAATTAATTCATTAAATTAATTAAATAAATTACATTAAAAATCAATGCATCAAACACTATTTTTTTATTTAAACATTTTTTTTATTGACTGCTTCCTCATTGGTACGCCTGGTTAGCGTCTTTTGCCTGTCCCCTTCTGTGACTACTTACATTTTTCTCAATTCTTCCCTGTTCCGCCATTTTTTTAATCCCTTTTTTGCCACAACTTCCCTATTCGATACCTCACCAGAACTTAACCCCCATTGCGGCCACATTCAACTTACACTACACTATACCGTTTTTACCGGGGGGGCACGGGGAAACTGTGAAAAACACAGTGTACATTATCATTTGACGCTCAACAAAATTCACGTATTTTTTTAAACAATTATCTTTAAAAAAATGGTACGTGATTATTTTGACATTACTTTGTATATACTATTGTGTTTATGGCGCAAGAACATCCTTAAAAAAAAACAACGTTCTTTGCTTTATTTGATAGACTTTCAAACAGATCGTTCCAGAGAAAACAATAGCCATCAGCTCTTTTCGAATTACCCTGTATGAGCGAATTCATACGCTTTTATGTTCGGAGTACACGACGATCAAAAACTAATACTAAATATTTTTAGACAAAAAAGCAAAGAAATTGGTACGAACCATTTATTTTCGGAGTAAAGCGAAAAACTTACGGGAATCTTTTTCCACCGTGAGCTTCCAGCAAAAGTTCTGTCCGATTTTCTCTTTTTCTCGCCCCCCCCCCTCCCAATGCCTCTCGAAATCCCGTACGTTCGCTTCACGAAAATTTTGTTTGGAGTTTTAAGCATTTTCCTAGTATCTACTAGCAGATAAAACTTCGAAATGAGGTTCCTCGAGTATACGTCGTAGAAATTTGATGCGAGTTCAGACGTGAAAGGGCAACGAAAAAAATAAACAATATATCAGAACGCTGCGAGAACGTTGCAATTTTTATTCCTTTTCTTCATATTTCGAAAAAATAATCCAGCGACCGTAGAAATTTGATGTAAATTCAGGCGTTAGTGTAGCCAAAAAAAAAAAAGATTTTTAATTCTCAAAACGTTGGGGAAAACAATTTTTTTTGGAAACTTCGTAATTCCAGTACGAAAATATCATATGAATTTAGCGTTTCAACCGAACTACGAAAACGTCTCAAAAACTGAATAACTTTTTTTTAATTTATCGAATAAATTTCAACATCGGTAAACCAAAACGAAAACCACAAAAAACTCAGCTGTTCTCCAATGATTTTTCTCTTATTCAATTTTCCCCCAATCGCCTCTAGGTAATTTCACAAAAAAAAAAGGAACCATCGAATTACGAATTCATCGGTCGGAGCATACCAATTTCGTAGTTTCTTTATTTTTTTTTTTTTGTAAACGTATCGAGAGGTGGAAATTTCTCGTGAGAAGGTCCTGCGGTGTTGCCTTGAGGTATGTTTTGGAATTCGCTCGCTCTAAAAAAAAAAAAATGGTGCGCTTCTGTGCCCAGCTGGAGTTTCAGGTTCGCCGTTACTGCGATCGGAAGGAATTCAGGAGAGAACTGGGAAATACAGCACGCGCTTTTCGCATTGGAACAGCAACATACGTGGAATGAGACGAGACGAAAAACGTATATTTCCAGAACAAATATTTACAGGAAAAAGAGAAGAGGGGCGAAAGAGGGATGGCGGAGGGACGAAGGAGGGACGAAGAGAGGGTAGTCGGGAGAGGGAGGGAGGTTAGAGGGAGAAGGTCGAGAGAAGGGATGTCGCGGAGAGCTTCGAGCGATGTTTCCTAGGTTCTGTATATGGGGGTGGGTATTCCAGGGGGTTGCTTTTGGGGGTATAAAAAGAGTGAAAATGTGTTTTCTGTTTGATTTGCGACTATATTTTTCTTTCCGGCTCGACGGGCTTTGGAGAAACGAGTGGGTGGTCCACACCCCTCGGAAACATTTTTTTGTTTGTTTTTTCAACCCCTACCCCCCCCCGAGGACGTCGAACTTGGTGCTCGTTGACGGTGAAAAACACGAAACGAATTTCACCAGCCGATTTACACGAACGTAACCGATTGATTGGTGTTTCGAAAAAACTTTCTTCGTTCTTACCGTTTCGTCCGGACGATGTTTATCTTCGTGCTAATCAAACAGACGGTATCGTATCAATGAATAATTTTTATTAGAATTTTTCATCGGAGTTTTTCAGCCTATTTTTTCAGCAGCCCTCTAATCAGTACAATTGAAGTTTTTGTCTTGGATGATTGTGTTCCTTTGAGTGGGAATCCCAAAAGCTTCGAAAAATTGATTTTTCTTTGCTTTTTTAATCATTTAAATCCGATGATTTTTTGATTTTTTTGCAGAATTTCAAAGTCGGACCATCGATTTTTGCAAATTTTTCCACACATACCCCTTTGCCTCTTTTTTTGCGATTTTTCAAGCGGACCTCCCGGGAAAACTATACCAGATATCGATACGGATCCAACGCCATTATTTAAGTTGGGCAAAAACCTTTTCCAAACCCACCCATTGAATCTCCATAGCCTCCAAGAAGCTTGCCCTACGACCTTTTGAAATTTCGTAATTTTTGAGATTCTGGAAAAGTGGGCGGGGGGCGATCGAAAATTTTTTTTTTCCGTTTTTAACCCTTAAAAGGGTCTATTTAATCGGAAATTTTCTGCTGATTACGAAAATGCTCGAGTTTTTGCCGAAAGCGCAAAATTAGACCGGAAAAATGGGAAAACCCGTTCTAGAATATTTTTTCGACGTTTTTCCCTCGAAATTTTAGGTTTTGGGGAAAATAAATGGTATATTCGTGTTCAGGGGACAAAATTACATTGAAATGAACCAATAAAAAAAATATTAAAAATCCAAAAATTTTTTTGGTTTTTGGGCCAAATAATTTATTTCACTGAATCATCAATAACTTTTGTTCCTTTGGGATTTGGTGCTCCACTTTGCGCTCAATCTCTTCGTTATGATTTTACCTTCAAAATGCTTTTTTAATCATTAAAATCCGATGATTTTTCAATTTTTGGCAGAATTTCAAAGTTGGACCATCGATTTTTGCAAATTTTTCCATACAT
>JAPYZI010006171.1:2229-17696 GCA_030523105.1 Ophioninae sp. A BG-2022a | reverse complement strand
TATATATATGTTTCTCTTGCGTGTAAATTCACGTATATAAGTGTAAATACAAATATATATATATATATATATTTATTTATTTATTTATTTATTGTGGCAGATAAACTCGGAGACTCGAGGATTAATTTTGTCGTAATTGTCTCGCGAGAGATCTCCACTTTACGTAAACAGAGGTACGTTGATTCTTATTTATAATTTTCCCCGATCGATTCAAACGAGCCTCGATTGCCCGGCCGATTCATTATTTTCCACGGATCTTTCGATCTCACCTTTTATCAATTTTTCCATTTTTTTTCTTTTTATTCGTCGCCGTCGGAATTTTCGCGGCAATTTTTTTTTATTATTTCGAAATTTGAAGAAAATTATTATTTCGTAGTGGAAATCGTATTATGGCTTTGTTATTAATAAAGATTGAATAATTGAAAAGAATAAAGAATAAAAAATTGAAGATTTTTATTTTCAATAATTTTCGTTTTTTTTTGTTTGTTTGAAATTTTCAAACGTTCGTTCGCCTGGGAAAATAATTTTGTGATAATGTAAATAATTATGTAATAATAATAATAGTAATATAAATAATTCTATTAATGAGTTGAAAATAGAAAAATTAAAATTGAAAATATATCTTGGAAATTGATACGAAGAAAAAGCAACTTTTTTTTGTTTTTTTTTCCGTAATTTCTGATGAATTTCTTATTTTTAGAGTTTTAAAGAAATATTCGGTGAATCGAAACGTAATTTTTGGATCGAGCAGCAAAAAGCTCGAAACGAAGCGAATCCCAGTGACGAATTTTGTTCAACGAAAGAATTGAGGCGGTTCGCGAATAACGAAATAATCGAGTTTATCAACGAATATTATTCGACACGCCTCGTAACACGAGTCCGCTACTTCTCTTTCTTTTATTCGATCGAATGTATATCCAAAACCCTAGCGAGCAAAGCGCTTGGAAGGACGCGAACTGCCTTGGGGTCGGTGTACCGTCGTCCTTCGAGTCTCCCCAAAAGCCCGCAATTCCTCATCTACCTCGGTCACGTGCGAACGTTAAAATCCATTAAAAAAAAAAAAGTATCGAAAACTGGATCGTGAAAAATTACTCCGAAAATTGAAAAATTCGATATTCAAAAATTTTTTTCAATCGAAAAATTAATATTTTTTTTACGCGCAGAGAGAATTTTAATAAATAATTGATTAATAAGTTTTTTTCTATCAACTCATAAATTGATTAATCGTATAATTAAATAACGAATCGGAGGATTTATTGATTTACCAATAATTTGGTAAATAAATAAATTAAATTAATAAAAAATATGTTATTAATTAGTATTATTAATTCAAATGTTAAATCGATGAATTTATCGATTTAACGTTAAATTTATAAACGATTTAATTGAATAATTAATTAATTATTCATTGAACAATAATATTAATAATATTAACATTAATAAATAAATATCGAGCTATTTTTTGCAATGATTTTAACGAATCGATTAATCGACATTATTCAGTAATTAATTGATCATATTCCGGATAATGAATAAATCTCTTTTTGCGATTCGCAGGATTCGAAAGACAATTAAGAAGACAACTATTTCCATCGTTCGGAAAATAATAAATCATTGAAGATGAGACCAGACGAGGTGATACAGTACGAGCGTCGTGCCGAAACGATGTCCGAGACATCGGAAGGTACCGATACGACGAGCGTTTCCGGTGCTTCGGCCTACGAGAGTCGCAAGGAACTTCACGATCTCGTTGCGTTTCTCGGGATGGCCAGTCTCGACGAGTTACACCAGGAGAGATTTCGCGTTGATCGTCGAAAATTGGAGAGCATGCTTATAATAGATAAATAAATAAATAAATAAATAAATAAATAAATAAATAAATAAATAAATAAATAAATAAATAAATAAATAAATAAATAAATAAATAAATAAATGTTTTTAAGAAATTACTATACTCCACAATATATATTTATATTGTTGAATACGATTTCTCATTTTATATTTTTTTAAATTTTTATCATTTGATAAAATTGTTGTATTATAAATTAGGATATTTCATAAATTGTTATATTTTATTTTACTCATACGTTCAATATCTTTCAACGTTTAAAAATTATTAAAAATTACGAAATTATCATTACTTATACAAATTTAGTAAAAATTACTTTACTAAAAAAATTACTTAACTAAAATGCCGGTAAATATTTGGAAAATGGCAACTTCCGCTAAAAAGCGGGAACCCAAACAAGCGAACCCAAACAAACAAAACGAGAAGCAAACAAACCCAAAAAAATAAAACAAAACAAACAAAACCATGCGAACGAGCCCAAATAAACGAACCCAAACCAACCAAAACCAACCCAAACAAACCCAAACGAACGAAAAAAAAAAGATCGCTTCAATTCTCACGGAAATTACACTTCCGAAAATTTACCAAAATGGCTACTTTACTAAAATTTACTTTACCAAAATTACGTTACTAAAAACCCAAACAAACCCAAACAAACCCAAACAATCATGAGAGCGTTGATAAAGAAAAATGGCGTTCAGTGATCGTACGAAAAATTGAACAAAATTGACCGAAAAAAAAAAACATACGAACATTTCTTCGTTTTTTTTTTTTTTTTTTTTTTACAATTGCATTTATCGACACTTCGCCATTGGATTTCCAGTTCCATCCTCTCGAGGGTTGAAAAACTGGGACAATTGATTCTCCCGTATATAAGCCCATACTTAACGGGTGCGTTAATCGATAATGTTAGATTTTCCGTGGACAAACGTAGTGGAATGAGCCAGCGGATAAAACTCTCGTGGCCCAGTTGTTGACGAGGCAACCAAGAGATCTCGATGAATAATTCATTAGCCGGAACACGAGCTGGTACGAAACGAGATACGTGGCGCGCAGCGACGCACGCGCGCGCGAAGAAAGGTTGCACGGATTCGATCGAAATTACACGATCGCTCCAACAATTCGAGAATAATCCAAACAAATCGGTCAATTTTCTCGCGACGATCCCGAATTTTCATTTTTTTTTCTTCCAAACCCCTCTTCATGTATAACAACAACGATAACAACAACAATAATAATAATAATAATGACGATGATGAATATAAAAAATAATACAAATTTATCATAATTGTTTTATTATTTTTTTTAATGAAGAATATAACGATATAGAAGAAACAATAAATATGAAATTGAAACACACGATTCATAATTATTATTACTTGTTTATAATAATAATAATAATAATAATGAATATAACAAATTATATCAATTTTTTATATTTCTTTTTTTATTCTTTCAAAAATACAACATTTACAAAAATAATAATAAATATGAAATGGTAAAAGATTGATAAACTCCAAAAAAGAGTTTGTCAAAAAATTACCCTCGAAAAAAGCCTCTTTCGAAAATACGAATCCAAAAAAAAGCTTTTTTCGCAAAAATAATTCCCAACGATATTTTTTTTTAAAAAAATAAATTTCAAATAAGCGTTTTTTTGGAAAAAGAAATTGAAAAAAAGGTTTTTTTTTTCTTTCAAATAAATTGTGAAAAAGCGTTTAGTTTTTCAATAACTTTGGAAAAAGATTTTTGTTTTTTTTTTTTCATCGAAAGGTATATACGTATGACATATATGTATTGTTATATATTATTCGCGTTTGTACTTCACGAAAAGGACACGATACTTCTTCGGGCGTTAACGATCCTCGCGATCTTTTGTTCACAGGTGATCGCGAATCCGGGGAAACGGCTGCGAGTTTCTTTCACAAGGTGAGTCATCATTTTCGATACGTTTCATTCCTGTGGAATTACAAATTATTTCTCACCTCAACCGTTAGATGATTTTTAATGTTTCCGGTTGTTGGGAGTACGCTTGGATGATTGTTCGCGTATGCGCGGTCGTGTAATCGTCCATACGTGTGTGAGAATTCATTTTACGTAACGCGTTGCATCTTAATGCGTTCAGGAATTACCCAAGTTAACGTATCCTTCAATGAACCAAGTTCAGCGAGTCAATTATTACGTTTATATACAAATCAATGCGAAATGGACACTTCGGAGTCTTCCTCGTACGCGACGTTTTTCAAATGATCATCAATATAGGTTTATACAAAAGTCGATACGTTCTGAGTTATCAAAAAAATGATTCCGATATGTTGATTCGAAAAATAAACTTTTTTTTTTTAATAATTTTTGAAATTTTTTCGTATTTTTGAATTTGAGCGGTATGAGACGATGCGGAACGAGATAACGATTTGTTTGAGCCGTCACAAGGGGGGTCTCCCGTAAAGCGTGTAAAAAAAGATCGACATAACCTAAAAAAAAAATTTCAAAATCGGTTTTCTCATCGACCATTGAGTTTTCGATGAAAAATCGAGTATCGGTACCCGTATAATAGCTAGACGAAGGTGATGATTCTTCGATATTTCGAAAAAAGTTTTTGGTCTTTGAGAAAATCACGCGTTTTTTCGTAAATTTTGACTATTTTTCTCGTTTTTTTTTTGTGTATCGCGTGTTCGAATGTTAAATTTCGTTTCGAATTCCGCGTTCGTTTCTGAATACTGGCGGAACAGTATTGGATCGTAACCGAGGAACAATCGGTCATGAAACGGAAAACAAATTTTCGTCTGTCATTATGTCAGCTCGAGAAACGTCGCCTCGCTCGACACTCCTGCGCGTTACATCATCAAGCTCTCTTTCATCTACGTCATCTTATTGCACATTAGACGGTTCATTAAAAAAATAATAATAAAAAAAAAAAATACGAAGTAAAAAAAAACGTGAAAATTAAGAACGAAAATATTTTTGGTACTTCGAGAACGATGAATTATTGTTTCTCGTACTTGAGAAAGGAGACGTTGTCTAACACCTGTGTAAACTCTCGTTGCGGTATTGCCCGTTCAGCGAAACGCAGACGGCGAGTGTATCGATTCAACGTCAGCGCGACGATTCCGTCCATTTATCGTTGAAAACCAAAATTTTTCGAGGATCAAGACACACGGGACGCTTTGAAATTGTAACCGGTGGGCGTTCGATTTTCTCTCTCTCCTTTCTCACTTTTGTTTTGCCACGAGTTAGGTCAGTTTTTATTTTCGAATATTATCTCCGAGTGCGTAAATAATCTTGCCCTATTTTTCGTTACGGAAAAAAAGATTCTTTTACTGCTGATAAAAAAATACGGAAATTTTATTATTATTTTTTATTATTAGTTTGATAACTATTTATTTATTTATTTTTTTATTAATACGCAATGAAACACAGGAAACGACGTTATCAATTTTTATAGTGACTTCCGTTTGATAAAATTGTTGTTTCTTCGAAATATCAAATCAATGTGAAAAAAAAATTACGAAATTTATAATGGTAATTTTTCCAGAGAAATTTGTAAGAATTATTATTTTTGAAAATTATATCTATACGAAAAAAAAATAAATAAAAAACAAATACTATTAATTTTGAATTCGATTTTAATTTGGAAATAATATTATTTTTGAATATCACATGAACATGAAAAAAAAAAACATCGATACTATTAATTTTTAACTTCACTTATTTATAAATTGAAAAAAATTATTTTCGAACGTCGAATCGATATATAAAAAAAAATAATAAAAAAGAAAATATACTTTTATTATTATCTATGACGTCTGTTTAAAAAAGTTATTATTATTTGTGGCTATTATTAGGTAAAATAAAAATTTAGTTGGACGTTGGAAATTGTCTCGTCTTGGCAAATATATACTTTTCTGTTTGCACGTTAAACGGGATGACGCGAAATCGGAGATGTAAGAAATAAGGAGATTACAACGAGCAGCGAACCAAAATGTTTCGCGTCGGTTCGATGAGACTGATATTGGAATCGATTTTTTTTTCTCGTTCCAAATTTCGATGTTCATCCGACATCGATAATAATTCGTTGTAATTGTTTTTTAACAATTATTTTTATTTGGTGATTCGATGAAAAATTTGATTTTCATCCCGAATTTTACACGTGAAGTACAACGAGGTTACAAATTTTTTGAAGCACCAGTACCTCGTCTAGAGCATCACTTTCTCGTGTTATAAATATCCGAGACTCGACGTTGCACTCGCGTTGCGCGCAAACTCCGACTGGAACAACCTTTTTGGAATAATTCGAGTATTTTAATTCCCCAAAATGTACAGAGACGAAAATCGAATCACAAAATTTACGATTGACCCAAACAAACCCAAACAAACTTAACTCGAACAATAAATTTTGTTTGCGAAATTTCGATAATTGAGACACTGATGAAAATTGATAAAAATTAAATTACAAAATTAATTATTTACACAAACAAATCCAGAGAAATTTCATATGAATAATAAATTTTAGTTTTAAAAAATCTGCGATTGAAATATTGATAAAAATTTATAAAAATCGAATTGCAAAATTGACGATCGATCCAAAGAAAAATTTATTTCAAAATCACGTACGATTCAAAAATGAAAAATATATATATTACAAATTTAATAAAAAAATTGGAGTTTAATTTAAAAATTCAGAAAAAAATGAAGCGAATCGACGATTCACCTGAACAAACCCAAACAAACCCAAAAAAGGAATAATCATTATGAAAGACCGAATAATAGAAAAAAAAAAAAAAATGACTAAAAATCTAATTCAAAATCACGTGCTCTTCAAAAATTGAAAGAAAACCAAAAATACTACAAATTAAATAAAAAATTGCGTTTAATTAAAAAATTCAGAAAAACTGCAGTGAATCGACGATTGACCTGAACAAACCCAAACAAACCCAAACCAAATCATCAATTCGAACACGAAACGTTAACTGTGAGATATCGATCGATAATTATCGATTATCGATGACGATGGTTTTTCTCGTGAAAATTATTTTCCTCGGGGCGAATGGTTTACGAATTCTAAATTTCTGAATTCAAAAATTTTTTTGTTTCTCAAAAAATTGACTTTTTGGGTGTTGGAATGACAGATGAGAGGGGAGGGGGGGGGGGGCGGGTCGAGTCCATACTATTCCGAAGTTCTAGAAATACCGAGACGTTCTCGAGGGATAGAATTGGCTGTTGCTGCACCGTTTTACGCGACGAGTGTACAAAGTGTAATTTTAGATCGAGTCAGTGTACCCCGTTCGTCGTCCTACTAGCCAAAATTCTATCGGCCGCGAAATACATACGCGGATATTCTCACGGACAATTGCAGGCTTATTCGATATTCGTCTCGGATATAAATACGAAAATTTGATCGCTACGAGCCCCTCTCTTCCGCCCAAAATTTCGTTTCGTTTCTCGAAATAAAATGTTTCTCTTCGATTTAGACTCGTAGTCGCTGGATTTTTTTTTTTCCCTCATAATATCCGAAATGAGAATAAATAATAAATATAAAAATGTTAGAGGCTAAAAAAAAGTAAAAATTGCTGAGGTGGAAAAAAAAATAATAAAAATATATTAAAATATTTGAGGTAAAAAAAGTAAAAATTTTCGAAACCCAAAAAACTAATGAATATTATAAATAAGAATACAAATTATATTTAAAACGAGTGCAAATTTCTGGGGTGCGAAAAGAAAAAGAAAAAATATCAAAATATATGAGGCGAACAAAGTAAAAACGTTCGTAATGTGAAAAATAAAATGCCAAAAATATTTGAAGTTATAAAAGTAAAAATTTCCGAAACCCGAAAAAGAAAATCAAAATTATAAAAATATTCGGAGCTGAAAAAGTAAAAACGTTCGAAATGTAAAAAATAAAATGTCTGAAATATTCGACGTTATTAAAAGTACAAATTTCTGACGAACAATTAAAAAATATAAATTATAAATATATTTTAAATGAACAAATTTTTTTTTTTTTTGTATTTTCATTTTGAAAATGATTTCGGAAAAATGCAAGGCTCTCGGTCGAGTTTGCGAGGAAACGCTTTATGAAATTATAGATAGGGAAGAAAAACCATTTGACGCACTACGCGCCTTTTTTTTATATTTTTTATTTTTTATTGAAAATAGGTGTGGATTAACGTACGCGTCGTTTATGCGGTATTTCCTTTCACCTCGACGACAAACGACTTGCGAATGTATAACTAGACGCAAATCTTGTTTCTCTCGTTACGAGAGCTCTCCCCCCCCCCCCCCCCCCCTCCTTCCTCAAAGCTCGAGCGTAGATCGCGCAATGATTTCGTTTTGCGAGAAAATTAGACACTGAAAACTAGCCACGCGACGTAACGCGAAATTAGCGATCGTAAGGTCGTGTATCGTCTCGTTTTCTTCCACGGACGAAATATAATTCACTATGGTTTATCATTAAACGCAGTTACGACGATTACTGTCTTTATTTAATTGAATGGAAATAATGAAAGATTCGACATCGCTGACAACGAAAAACTTGATGACGTTTTTTGGTTCGGCGTTGATAAAAAAATCAGGGTTTTCAAAAAAACGAATTTTGAAAAAAAAAAAAAAATAGAAATTATTGTTGAAGTATTATTCGTACTTTGATCGATAAATTTGAGTACGAAAATTAGTGAAGGATTATTAATCATTAAAAATTTTAAATAATTGAGAATAATTAAGGATAATTTTATAAAATTTAAAACAATGAAAGATAAATAATAGGATAATTAAATATAATGACAAATAAATGAAGAATAAGATAATGAAAGATCGAATTTTAATGAGCTTTAATAATTTTCAGATTTTCAATGAAATATTTTGTTATTTATTGAACAAAATATTTTAATATTTAATTAAAAAAATATTTTTTTTACTGATCGATCGATTTATTCGAACATTCATTCGTCAAAATATTTGGTTATTTATAAAATAAAATATTTTGATATTTAATGAACAAAATATCTTTTCACTCAACGAAACTGTTATCCACGTTGAAAAACAAAAAAATATTACTGTTCAACATTGAATATAACGAAGTATCTTAATTTCAATGAAAAAGGAAATCCCCCTTAATTGGACGCATTCTTCTCGCACAAACGAGCTCATTCACGATTAAACGAGTAAACGACGATTTATCGTAATTACTGCTATTATTGTTGTTGCTATTATAAGAATAATTGTGAGAATGATTATTATTATTGTTATTGTTACATTGTCAAGATTGAACGGGGGTTTGGAATATTTACGAGAGCGTTACGTATCGCTACGAAACGGCACGTGGCCGTAATGCCTCCTGACGTAAATATAGATCGTTAAATTGTACAAGTTCGAGCAATGGAAATTCGAATAACAATTAAAGTCCCTCGACGAATTTAAACAACAGGGATCCATTGAATTTAACTTTCAATTAATTTCGAAGATACGAAACCTGCAAACGAAACCTTCTCAAAATATACATCCTCCGAAAATTTCATTCTCTATTTATCCACATTTATTATCGGCCATGTTTGTTACGAAATTATTTTCATTTCGCAAAAAAAAGAAAAAAAAAAAAACATCGATTCGTCGAACTGAACAAAAATAATGTTTCCTCTTGTTTAAAAGTTATTAGAAATATTGATAATTAATTAAACAATGAAAAAAATACAATTTATTTTAAAAAATTACAAAAATTAAAAACTTCCAATTAAAAAAAAAATCCAATAATTACAAAAATTCTAATTAAAAAAAAAAAATGAAAAAAAAAAGAAATACGAATTCTACGAATCAATCTCTGAATCAACTGATAAATATTGATAACAATATTTATCATTTTATTCAGAAACAATTTACTTCTTTTTTACTTTTATTAATCATTAACAAAAAAAAAAATTGTTTTCACCGGTACAAAAAAAAAATCTGCAACTAAAGGCATCCAAGGTTATTAATCACTGTGCGAAAACTAATAAAATCGTTTTTATCAATATTTACTCCACGAATTCGTTTACCCTTATCAATCTTCAGCGAGAAAAAAAAAAATCATGCGAATCTCGTTTTTTTTTTTTTTTTTCTTCGGCTGAGATTTTTTTATCTCTTTGAAAATATTCAATCTTATAGATCGCACCGCGTAATTGTATACACTGAGTATACGCTTAGATATGCTTTTGTATATATATATATATATAGGAAAAAAAACGACGGTCGCCGTGATACGTGTGTGTTAGCGAGCATGTGGGGAGTCATCGAGTGGGAGGCGGTTACCGCCGCGCGGGCACAACCCGTTATACATATTATCTCGAATTAGTCAGTCAGTCGAGCCAGCGATTCCGCGGCGGCACGGAACCTCCATTCGCTCTCGAATTACTCCCGAGAGTCCCGCGTTTCTCTCCCTCACCTCGGAGGGTTTCTCCCTTCCTTCATTTTCATTGTTTATTTTTTTTTAATTACTTTATTTTTTTTTTTTTTTTTTTTCGAAAGTTCGAGAGAGAGAGAGAGAGAGAGAGAAATATAATCGCGAATTTCGTGGGGAAATAAAAAAACAAGAATTTCCCGAAGAGTTCGAAGATTAATAACGAAACGACAATAAAATAGAAATAAATAAATGAATTTAAAAAATTGAAAATACTTTTGTTTTTTAATTAAAAAGAAAAATAATTAAAAAACACGTGATTTTAATACAAAAGTGCGCTGAAAGTTGGTGAAGAAAAAAACAGGCTTATTTTTCGTTCGCGATTTCGCGATCGAGAAAAAAAAGCGACGGGAGGGGGGGAGGGACGGGAGAATTGAAAAGGGAATTTTGATTGGTGATAGTGTCGAACGTTGGCTGTTTTCGGACTTGTATTTTTATCGTCGATCTCTGCGTGGACTGACCTTCGAATAATAATAATAATAATAATAATAATAAAAATACAAAAAAGTGCAAATCATTTTCACGAAAAAACGAGGGCCAGGATCGTCGACTTGTACAATCGTACGTACGGGCGATAAGAAAACTCGTGGATAACGGAATTAAAAACAAAATATATTTAAAAACAAAAAAAAGGTGGAAAAACAACGGGAGAACGAAAAAAAAAAAATAATAATAATAATAATAGGGAGAAAAGAAGGCGCGTTGTGTGTGGTACGAATCGATTAAGTGTGTACGAAGCGTGGACGGATGCATCGCGACGTAGCTTTTCCTCGCGTGCAACCGCGTTCTATAAATAAATAAATAAATCATCGAGCCATTCAATCGAACGGACTGATTGCTTCTGTTAAAAATACGATATTTAAAAAAAATCCGAGAGCAAATAAAAAATAATTGAAACCGAAAAAAAAAAAAATAATAATAATAATTGAAACAAAAAAAAAACAACAACAACAAAAGAGAAATAATTTGAACGAAAACGAACGGAAGAAAAAACGAAATAATTACAAAAAAAAAAGAAACAAAAAAAAATAAAAAATTATTTAAACAAAAAAGTTCGAAAGAAAATTGGAAATAATTGATAAAAAAAAAAAAGAAAGGAACGGAAGGAAAAATCGAATCGTATTTTTGTGATGAATAAATGCAGTGGGCGAGAGGCGGAGAGAAAAAGACGTAATGTCAAAGAGCAAGTGAAAGTAAACGATAGTTGAATTTTGTGTGTACGCGTGTGCGTTATCGGTCACGCGTGTTTGATAGAGTGCGAAAGAATAGCCAATTACACTTTACACTCGAATTTTGCAGTCCCGACGAGGCTCGAATTCATCAAAGAGACAATCGTAATCTTCGATTGCGTTTCACTCGTTTCTCTTAATTATTTTATTCTTTTTTTTTTTTTTTTTTCGTTAAACCGGAAGTGCAATTTAAAATCGGTAAAACGAAAATATTGAAAGAAACTTTCCCTGAGGAATACCAAGAGGATAAATAAATAAAAAGTTAAATATAAATAAATAATAAAAAAAAATACGAACGAAAGTGTAAAATTAAAATAAATGATAAATCAAAAATAAAATCGATGGAGGACAAATAAACGTAAAAAAATTGTTTTCTAATTTTCAATAAGAAGAGAAACAACAGTAAAATTCGAGGATAGAATTTTCGAACGATAATTGCGTCGACTGGGAGTAGAAAAAATGACCGTGGTAAATGTTCGTCGAATCAGCGTATTTTTATTTTCTTTTTTACACTTTTGATATTTTTTTTTTTTCTTTTTTCTTTTAACGTCGACGTCGATAATTCTTTTTTTTTTTTTTTTTTACGCAATGCCCCGCTTCTTTTTTTTACGCAATCTCGATTTATTGATTGCCAATGCAGATTCGTCACGGTGTGACTGTCGTTCTCGCGAAAAAAATATTCGCTCGATCGGAATAACAGGAAGATACGCGATTTTTCGTTGTTGTTGTTCTTGTTTTTTTTTTTTTTTTTTCTTTTCAAAACGTTCTTTTCGTTTTTTAACTTTTGTTTCTTGCTTTTTTTTTTGGTTCTTTTTGTTCTTATTTTTAGTTTTTTTTTTGTTCTTGTTTTTCTTCAAATTTTTCTTTCCTTTTTTTTTGTTTTTTTTTTGGTTATTCGCGATGTTTCTTGTTTCTCCGGTTGATATGTAACGGAGCACGACAGATATCACACGCGGGGAGGGAAGCCCGAAGAAAAATACATATACACACGTATAGCGATTTATCGTATCTTTTATGTAACACTCGGGCTCGGCAATTCTCCGTCTTCTTTTTTTTTCTTTCTCTCTTTCTTTCTTTTTTTTTTCTTTTTTTTTATTTAGTCATGCTCCCTCGTGTTTTATTCTTTTTTCTTTGCACTTTTCGTTCTGCACAAGTTCTCGAACAGTTTGCCGGAACGGACGCGAAGATTTTTTTTTTTTTTTTTTTTTTTTTTTTTTTTTTTTTTGGGCACTTCGATCGCGAGATCTTCGCGTTTATCGGTTTCTCGATATTTTCTATTTTCCTATAGCAACGATCCTTCGAGTGTTCACGCAACTACGAGAATATTCGCAAACATCCTGTTTCTCTTTATCCTTGAAAAAATTTTGGATTTTCATTTTGATCTCGCTTTTAATTGATGGATGAACGAATTTTTTTATTTTTTTTTTTAATTTTTTTAGTCGATTGAAATATTTTGGATTACTTTTTTAACGATTGCATTTTTTGGATTTGTTTTCGATGTTTTTTTTTTCGATTTTCGGTGTGTAAAAAATTTTTTTTTCCCTTTTGGAAATTCGTTAATGCTTGTTTTCGTTTTTAGGAATTCCTTCCGAATTATTTTCCTGATCTCATTTCGATTTTTCGAATATTTTAGAACTTTTTCTTTTTCGTCGTTTGGAATTTTATTCAATCGATAGACATTTTTTTGGATTTTTTTTTCTCGACGTTTTTACATTTTTTCGTACTTTTTGAAATTGCTGTAACTTTTTTTTTTTTTGACGTTTTTTCTTGAATTCTTCGTTACATTGACGTTTGTCAATGATATAACGAGAAATACGAATGCTTTCAGGTTATGGACGAGACGAACACCTTCGTAACGTGGCCATCGAGATTAAAGATCGGTGCCAAAACGAAGAAAGGTGAGTGTTGAAAAAAAAAAAAAAAAAAACACTTTTTTTTTCATCGCAATCTCAACGACAGCAAACAAAGAGAAATCCACGGTCGTGTTTTCATTCGATTACGAAGATCGATATCTTTGGAAATTGATTCGTGATGCCGATTCCCAATTCATAATTGAAAAAAAATAATAATAATAATAACGATACGCACGAAACATCGAGCGTCGAAATTCATCGCGAGACGAAGTGTGACGACAACGTTTCAATGACGTAAAAACGTTTCGGTCCAGCGAGATGGAGAGAAGAAAAAAAAATCGAGCGCTCGACTGGATCGGGAGTGAGATAATTGGAGGGGGAAAATAGACAGGGAGGGCGAAAAGTCGAACGGAAAGCTAGAGACTCGCGAAATTTTTCCGACGTCTCGATCTATCTTACGAAAAAAAAAAAAAAAAAAAATTCCGAACCGAAAAAGAAATGTTTTTTTTCTCTTTCGTTCAATTTTACGAAGATCCATTGGCCTCGGAGTCTAATCTCGCAAAATAGCAATATCTTCATAACCCAAGTCCAATTTTGTAAAAAAGAAATAATAAACAAATTTTTAAAATAATGTTATTAATTAAAAAATTGAATAAATAAGTATTGCAAAACATGTAACAAAAATCAAAGTAAAATATGAATAAAATAAAGACAAATTAATAAATGAAAATAATAAAAATATATATAAATAAAAAAACGTACAGAATAAATATTCGAAAAATGAAAATGAAATAAAAATCATTTCTCAATACCGAAAAATGTAATTTAAAAAATAGAACAGAATAAATATCCGAAAAATGAAAATAAAATAAAAATCATTTCTCAATACCGAAAAATTTAATTTAAAAAATAGAAATACAAATTTCCAGGATTTGAAAAAATAAAAATACAATGTTGATAAGTCGTTTCGTTTAGTTTTTTTTATAAAGCTGTGGAATGATCGCGTGTGAGATGAATTTTGTTTTGTTTTTTTTTTTTTTTTTTTTATTATTTTCGTTTGGGCTTGTCTAAGAAGGAGATCGAGTTCGAAGCGAGTATCGAAACGTGAGTCGTTTCGAACGCGTCTGTGCAATCGAGTACTTTTACTACTTCCTCCACTTCTCGAACGCCCAGCTGTATCCACTCGTGTGTATTTCGCACGTATATGTACGACGTTCGGAGGCATATTACGGAAGGTACATTTCCACTGGGTCAACAATCTTGGTTTCCGATTCATTTGACGCGTATTAACGTACTCGTATTACTATTATTATTTATTATTTTCTATCATTATCGATAATTTATCGACCAATGGGAAAGCATATTTTTCACAATGTTGAAACGAATCGATCCACTATCCATTATTTCGATCATTAAATTAATAGTGACAAATTTATTTCGCTATTTTTTTCTTATTTAAATAATCAAAAAAAATTAGCAAAATTGGTTCTCGTCGTATAGATTTTTCGGCATTTTTTAAAAATAATTCTTAATAAAAATTTATAACAAATAAACATAATAAATTATAATCAAAGATTTTTTAGTAATAAATGTAGTAATAAATATATGAATACCTATAATAAATAATTAATAAATATTATTTATTAATGATAAATTAATGTAATTGATAGTTAATAAATATTAAGGAATGATTTATTATAAATAAACGTAATAACGAATGAAGAAATATTTTTCGTGATTGACAATTTTGATGGATCTTCTTTTCGGTCATCCCTGACCATCCTTAGCGAAATATCTCATCGGCTTAGCGAGCAGTCTGGCGCGTTCGTTCGGCCCCGACCTTTGCGCATAAACATCGTACGATCTTCGTCAACGCGTCTCGGCGTTTGTGCGTCTAATAATACATTAAATATTTATATTTCTCTCGATCTTGCATTCCTATTTTTCTCTCTCCCACTTTCCACGGTACAACGTTAAAAAAACTGTTATTATTGATAACATCGATCGTTTTGGCTGGGCGAATATTTTTTTTTCCACCGGAAGTGAATCCTCATTTTTCGGTATTTTTTATTAATTTACTTCCTTTTTTCAATCAGAAATTTTGAACGATT
>JAPYZI010006170.1:0-21533 GCA_030523105.1 Ophioninae sp. A BG-2022a | reverse complement strand
CAAACGAGTACGTTCAAAAAGCCCAATCTTTTTTCGTGGACGGTTTAATTTCAGGAAGAAGAAATTTCCAAATTTTTTCAAGAAGACAAGAAGAAATATTCGTTGCCTTTGTTCATCAATTGGTATTGTTTGGGTTTGTTTGGTACGTTCATTCGTACCAAACAAACGAGTACGTTAAAAAAGCCCAACGTTTTTCGTGGACGATTCAATAATTTATGCAAAAGATGAAATATTTCTTTCCTTCATTGATCAATGTGGATTGTTTGGGTTTGTTTGGATTGATGATGATCAAACTTTGCAGATACGTTGGAGACGAGTGATTCTGGACGAGGCTCACGTAATAAGGAATCACAAGAGTCAAACGTGCGAATCGGTTTGCGGTCTGATCGCGAACAAACGTTGGGTCCTGACCGGAACACCGGTACAAAACAAAGAGATGGATCTCTTCTCTATACTGAAGTTCCTTCGTTGTTCCCCGTTCGACGATGTGCGAGTTTGGAAGCGGTGGGTCGACAATAAGAACGTCGCTGGTCACGAGCGATTGGCTACCGTAATGAAGAGCATAATGCTACGCCGTACGAAGCAGGAACTTCAGGCGACCGGAAATCTCGACTCTTTGCCGGATAAAACGATCGAAGCTATCGAAGTCCAACTCGATCCGGACGAACGTTTGGTCTATGACAAAGTAATGGTGTATTCGCGCACCCTCTTCGCTCAATTCTTGGCCCAGAGGGCCGAAAAAAATCACATGTATGAACTGGGCGCGGGAAAGTTCGACAAGCCTGCGTGGCTCGTTAATCGTGAGTATTCGAAAAGAGAAGTCGTCTAGTGCGAAGACCATTTTTTTGCCGATTTTTCTTTTTTTGTCGAACTATTGAATAAAATCATTTATAAATTTGTGTACAATTGGGGAGAAATCGTAAACAACTTAAAGAAACACGATTTTTTTGCTGTGTAAGAGTGGCCTTTTTTTCGATTATAGTTTAAGGCTCTATCCAATTGAAAATGTTCAGCTGATTACGAGTATCATTGAATTTTCGTTTGAAGCAGTGCACACAGCGAAAAAATCATGCTTTTTACAAGTTTTTTACGACTTTTTCATTGAAATTTTGGGTTTTGGGGGAAATTAACGGTATATTCGTGTTCAGGGGATAAAGTTACATCGAAATGGACCATTTAAAAAAATATTAAAAATCAAAAATTTTTTTGGATTTTTGGGCGAACGAAGTTTTTTCACTCAATAATCGATTACTTTTTTCCCTTTAGGATTTGGCACTCTACTCTGTGCCCAATCTCTTCGGTATGATTTTATCTTCAAAATGCTTTTTTAATTATATAGTTCCGATAATTTTTCGATTTTTGGCAGAATTTCAAAGTTAGACCATCGATTTTTGCTAATTTTTCCATACATACCCCTTTGCCTCTTTTTTTGCCATTTTTCAAGTGAACTTTCCGGGGAAACTATGAGAGATATCGATACGAATCCAACGCCGTTATTTAAGTCAGGCAAAAACCTTTTCCAAACGCACCCATTGAATTTCCATAGCATAGAAGAAGCTCGCTCTACGACCTTTTGAAATATCGCGATTTTTGAGATTCCGGAAAAGTGGCCGGGGCGGTTGAAAAATTTTTTTTTCCGTTTTTTAAGTATTAAAAGGATGTATTTGATCGGAAATTTTCCGCTGATTACGAATATGCCCTAGTTTTTGCCGGAAGTGCAAAATTTAAACTGGAAAAATGAGAAAAACCTTTCTAAAATATTTTCGCGACATTTTTCTCTAGAAATGAAGAGTTCAAGGCGAATTAAATGGTGGATTTGTTTTCCAGGTATAAAAATACATCAACATGAACCTGCGGAATGACACTAAACGTCTAAATATTATTATTATTTCGAGTTTGGCGATTCATTTTTGTTGTGAAAATTAATAGCATTTTGTTATTGTTTGGGTTTGTTTGTTTTGTTTGCGTTGAAGGCGTCCAATAATGGACGACCTCAAAATATGTAAGGAGAATTGTACTAGTATATTCGAGCGGACACACCGATAATGAATTTTCCGTCGCACCGTACGACGTAAGCTCGTTCAACGGGCGTTCCTAATTTTCTGTCTTTTTTTTAAATTAATAACAATTCAGGGTTTGATCCGGGAATCAATCGTCTCAAAATTTCACTTCCAACCTCCAATTTCACGGATGACATTCTTACGTGGGAAACCCTGTATAATTCATAATAAGAAAAATGGTCTCTAGAATTTCTTTGAATTCGCCGATACGAGATACGATTTTCATACGCGTCGAAAATATTCCAGACAAGGATACTCAATTCACGAAAGCCCAAAAGAAGCTTTTATCGATGCACGCGGACGTCGAATCCCACGAGATTCTGGTTCTCCTTCTGCGCTTGCGTCAAGTTTGCTGCCATCCGTCCTTGATTCATTCGATGCTCGATAAGGAAGAAATCGATGAGACCGGTTTGGAAAGCGTGGATGATCCGTCATTGTTGATCAAGAAAATGAACGACATGTCGATGTACGGGAACGAAGAGGACGTCGGTGAGACCGGGGTCGACAAGAGAGTCGCTGAACATTTACTAACTTCGGAAAATCCGGTTTTCGCCCCCGAACGCAAAAGCTCGAAGGTTCAATTTCCCCTTTACCGACGCCATAGTCTTTTTTTTTTTGAGAATTACGGATTTTTATGATTTTTATGATTGATGTATTTTTCTTTCAGATGAGAGCGGTCGTCGAAAAAATCGAGGAAATCATCGCGGCTAAGGACAAAGCCATCGTCGTGTCTCAGTGGGTGTCCGTTCTCGATATTGTCGCGAACGAGCTCAAATCCGTGAAAGGAGCGCATCATCGGATGTTCACCGGCAAAGTCCCGGTTAAGGATCGTCAGGTAAATACGAAAAGTGATGAAACCACTTTTTGGGCTTGTTTGGGTTCGTTTCGTGACCTTCAACATTCAAAATGATCGTTTTTGTTTGGGTTTGTTTGGGTTCGTTCCGTGAAAATTGGAACCCTTCAACATTCAAAATGATCGTTTTTGTTTGGATTCGTTCCGTAAAAATTGGAACGCTTGAACAACCAAAATTATCGTTTTTATTTGTTTGGGTTGGGCGAAGTCGAGTCACTCTTGAATTTCCGATTAACGCAACCAGAATTTTATTCGATCATTTTTTTAATGTTTTTGTTGCTAGGTGATAAATCGATCGAATAAAAGAATTTTTTTATGATAAAATTCTTTTATTCGTGAACACTGTGATGATACGTTGCTCTGGTTCTAATTATAGGGAATAATGGACGACTTCAATTCGCCGCATTCGAAAACGAACGTTTTACTTCTGTCGTTGACCGCTGGCGGCGTCGGTCTCAATCTCGTTGGGGCTAATCATCTTTTGCTGATCGACATACACTGGAATCCGCAACTCGAGTGCCAAGCCCAAGATCGAATATACAGGTTCGGCCAGAAGAAGAACGTTTTTATATACAAGTGAGTATGAGCATCGAATTATCCTTTGATATCTGGGTTTGTTTGGGTTTTTAAAGCGTTCCGCTTGGATGATGAGCTTGAAGAGGTCGTTTCGAAAATTTTATTTCTCGGATTCGATATTTTTGTATGGTTTTGAATGGTTTGTCTTCGATTGATACTTTTGACCGGAAGTTCAGTGATTTTGCTCTCCGCGTTTCCAATTTGGACCGTTAAAAAATTGGATTTTCATCAATTAAATATGATTAGACATGACCTAAATTAGACATGTCCTAAAATTTGAATTTTCGTGCTATAAAAACAATTGATGATTGTTTGGGTTTGTTTGAATTTTGAATTTTCGTGCTATAAAAACAATTCATAATTGTTTAGATTTGTTTGGGTTGGTGATAGACTTGAGAATAATATTTCGAGAAAATCCTTTTCCCATTTTGGTTTATTGACGAGTGACAAAAATGACCAAATGACAAAAAAAAAAACTTTTCACGAATCCAATGGTAGAGAAAATTGAATAACCGGAAGTGCTTGATTGTTATCACTTTCAGATACATCTGCGTTGATACAATAGAAGAGCGTATAAGGGCTCTCCAGGAAAAAAAAATGGAGATCGCTGACAATCTCTTGAGCGGGGGAGGAAAAATCGCTTCTTCAAAACTTTCGCTCGACGAGATGAAGTCGCTCTTCGGCATGTAACGCGGGAATGCTCGACAGCGGTGATCGAGTTTTGTATAAAAAAAAACGTGAAGCAACGAATTATTTAAGAAACGCGCGATTCGAGTGATAAGATATTAATTTTATTACTATTGACTCATAGCTTCCCACGTGTAAATAATCAATAAAATGAATTTAATTTTTCGCGTTGTAATGAGTATTGTCGTTTGAAAATGATGATTTCATTATAAAATAGAAATTATTGAATTCCGTTGCCGCATGATGCGTTCGTTTTCGGGAGGCTCGTTCCCTCTCGACACTTGCTGTTCCATATCCCGTACGAGAAGTATATCAAAAGACCTAAAAAACAAAGAAAACGTTTTTCAGAATCAAAAAAAGAAGATCATCCGATTGAAAGTTTTTTTTCGATTTTTACTTTCTATAATTATTTAATTATAATTAAATAAGATAATTATTAAATCATAATTTTTAATTATTTATTATCATTATTAATTATTCAATTATAATGATAATTAATAAAATAACTATTTAATTATAATTAAATAATAATTAATGATTAATTGATTAATAATTCATTTTATTTCATAATTATTTCCTACACAAATATCATATTTTTTTCTGTAAAGAGCAACCTTTCTCCTTTACGAAACTGCTATTGTAAAAAGTTTTCAATTATTTTTACCTACGCTATATTTTTTTTTTTTGAAAAAAAAAAACGATTTTTTTTGGGAATTGCTCAATATTTGATGAAAAAAAAGATATTATAAATAAGAAAAATAAAGGAACAACTATTAACCCTTGAAAAGTATATTTTAAAGATAAACCATGAATTTTTGCAGATTATTTTCATGAATAATTGTGGGTCTTTGATCCTCGGATGAGGATTCATTTCGGTGCAGAAGAAAATGGGAATAAACCGAGGTATCTATCCATCATATCGGTACGAACGTACGATTTTAATATTTTCAACAATTTATCACCGAATTAAAAAAAAACAGGGATTTTAATGAAATTGACCATCAAGCACAGAATTAACGAGGAAAAAGATCGTTTGCGTTTTTTTACGCACCTATTACCATCCAAACACCGAATCGCACCCACGTCATGTAATCCAGCATCATCATTAGGTACACATTTACCAGTATACTCGCAGCCGGTAAAAACGGCACGAACGGTACCTGAAAACAAGTAAAAATAAATCTTTCCGTTTTTTGTTGGTTTCTAAGATTTCTTCGAGGCTCACCGTAAACGAAAGCTTGTCACTGGAAGTTGGCTGACGGCGTATGAAGAAGAGCGTCAGTCCGAGAAGGAACGCGAGGATCGCCAGAATCGAAATTATCCAACCGTTTCCGTTTGAGATCTCTTTACCGAAATTTGGTATCAGCGCGGTCAAGCAAACGCACAGCACAACTGTCGAAAAGTGAAGAATACTCGTCATGAAGATTTCATGGTTTCATAAAAAAAAGAACTAGAAAAAAGGAAAATCATCGTTACGGATAAACTCGATTATTCGATAAGGGTAAAATTAATATTGAAAATTGCTTTTGTTTGGGTTTGTTTGGGTTACTGCGAATTCAGTGAAAAAATAATTCTTTTTTTTTATTTAGTTCGAGGTATTGAAAAGTCAAATTTGAAAATATACTTTTCCTTGGCTTTGTTTGGGTTAGTGAAAAATCGGTTAAAAAAATTTTCTTTTTTTTTTGGTTTAGTTCGAGTTACTGGAAAATAAATTTTCAAAATATACTTTTTTTTTTGGCTTTGAGTTACTGCAAAATGGTTAGAAAAATGTACTTTTTCCGTTTAGTTCAAGTTACCGGAAAGTCAATTTTCAAAGTACACTTTTCTTTGATTTTGTTTGGGTTACTGGAGAATCAATTTTCAAAAGTACTTTTCTGTCTCTTCGTTTTGGTAGCTGAAAAATCAGTTAAAAAAACTTTTTTTGATTTAGTTCGAGTGATTAGAAAATTAATTTTCAAAAGATACTTTTTCTTGGCTCTGTTTGGGTTACCGTAAAAATAATGAAAAAATTGAAACTTTTGTTACCGTAACCTTAACCGAAAGAAAAAATACGTTTGTTCGGGCTACTGTAAAATTAATCAATAAAATCTTTCGTTTGGGTAACCATAAAATGGATTAAAAAATTATTTCGTAAATTACCCTTTTTACGGCTATATTTTTGACAACATTAACGCTAATCCGAACAAACGCAAACGGTGCTGTTGTTTCTTTTTGACAGTTCAAGTTTTGTGACTGATATCGTTGACGAAACGATAATGTTTCGTGGTGACCACGGAATCCTAAACCTGATGATGATATATCGTGAAAGCAATTATTACAGTAGATAAATACGAGATAGGTGACGATTTGTCCGGTGAATTTTGTCGGGATGTGCAACTTGTTCGCGTTGATCAATTGCTTGAAAACAAACGTGAAAGTTCGGGGATCGCGGTCGGCCTTTTTTTCGGACGCTTCGCTACCCTCGTATCTGAAAAATCAAAAAAATTCATCAAATTTGTTACCGAATTTTTTTTGACCGTCAAAGTTCTTCTTAAAAGAGATTTTCCCAAAAATATTGACAATTCCATTAAAGAAAAAACTAAAATTTATTTTAATATATAAAATCGATGTTTTATTTCGTATTTATTTTTATATGAAAATTGATGTTTTTTCGTATCGTCAGGAAAGAAGAAATAATTGAGGATTCGTTGGTTTCGATTTACCGGAGTATGAGAACGGAAGCTGCGACGATCGAATAAGCGAGAAGAGTGCCGATGCTCATCATATCGATCAGCTGTTCGAGTTCGAAAATCGCTGCTAATATTCCCGTAAGAATCCCAGCGGAAAAGGTTCCCATGAGGGGTGTATGGAAACGGGGATTGACTTTGCCCATCCATTTGAATATGAGACCATCCGACGCCATAGCGTATATAACGCGAGGTAGCGGAAACATAGCGCCGAGCAAGCTGTGAAAAAAAAAACGCGAAGTAACGAATGACAACACGTATCCTTGAGGAAGAAATCAACAAGAGAAAAAGGGAAGAAGACTAACCTCGCGCAGAGACCACAAATAGCGCCGATGGAGACCAGCCACTTTGCCCAGCTCCAGCCAATCTGATCGAACAAGTGTGGAAACGGTGCTTGAGGATTTTGTTCGTAGTAAGGTAGCACTGTGGTAAGAACGGCCGAGACGCCAAAGTAAGCGAGAAAAACAACGGTGAGCGACGCGACGATCGATATCGGTATGGACTTCTTCGGATCTTTAGCTTCCTCGCCCGCGGTCGCGACGCAGTCGAAACCGATGAACCCGTAGAAGCATTTCGCCGCGCCGGTTATTATTCCAGGTATACCGTAGGGCGCGAACCCACCAGTTCCGTGCTCGCAATGCTCTTTCGTGCATTTTACTTTCAATTTCCAGTTGGAGGCGTCAGCTTTTTAAGAAACGGGAGGAATGTTAGATATCATCGATTTTTATTTGTTTGTTCGGGTTTATGGGGTTTTTATGGGGGTTTATGGGATTGTTATGGGGTTTATGGGATTGTTATGGGGTTTATGGGATTGTTATGGGGTTTATGGGATTGTTATGGGGTTTATGGGATTGTTATGGCGTTTATGGGATTGTTATGGCGTTTATGGGGTTCATGGGGTTTATGGGGTTTTTGGGTTTATGGGGTTTTATGGGATTTCTATGGGGTTTATGGGGTTTATGGGGTTTATGGGATTTTTATGGGGTTTATGGGGTTGTTATGGGGTTGCTTGGGTTTATGTGGTTTGCTCGAGTTTATAGAATTTGTTTAGGTTTGTTTGCGTTTATGGGGTTGTTTGGGTTTATGGAGCTTTACGGTCATTTTCTCCCGGTGTTCGTAAAGTAAAGCGCGATCGCACGCGTACCCTTGATAGATCCGGCGCATATGACGAACAAAACGACCCCGAGATTGACCAGCGTGAAGATGTTGTTCGCCAGCGACGATTCCTTCGCACCGAACGCCAGCGCAGCTGCGAATCGCCAAAAAAAGCGTTCAGATGTTATACGCAATTAGAAATTTCGAAAAATCGATTTTTTAAAATGTGTTTTTCGGTATTGCCGAAATACCCATAAACCCCATAAAGATGCTACTGCACTGCCCAATTATTTTCGTTTTTCCTTAATGATATTCTTTTCCCGAAAAAAAAAATGATTTTTTTTTTCCACCAATTATTAACGTTAATCGGAAAGAGAAAGAAACGGATTTCACTTACCGGAAAAAGTCATCGTAACAGCGAACGCAAAAAAGTCCGGATAGGGCGAAAGATGCTGGGCGTTCATGTGAGCAGCAGAGAGAAAAGCGTTTGCCATTGCGTTGTCGAATAACGCATCGACGTAGGTGCTAAGTCCGCGTACGACGCTCGCCGAGCCGATAATGTATTCAAGGATGAGGGTCCAGCCTATCAGAAACGCTATGAACTCTCCTACGGTCACGTAGCTGTATATGTACGCCGAGCCTGCTTTTGGTACCCTCGCACCGAATTCCGCGTAGCAGAGTCCTGATAATTTTCAAACGATCGTTATTTTTATTTTCATTTTATTTTTATGTTTTTTTTTTTTTTTTTCACATGGAATTCCACTTTTTCAACTGACCTCGAAAAATCTTGCGTTACATTAATTAATTCTTTAATTAATATTTAAAAAGTATACGGGATGAATTAAAACGTCATCCTGTATACTTTTTAAAATTCAATGCTTTTTTTTTTTATCGGGAAGAAAACATTGAATTTAGAAAATTTAATGTTTTTTTAATCTAATGTTTGGGTTTGTTTGGGTCGGGAAAAAAATTAATTCCGTCCGAATGATTTTTGAATTTTTTTTTTTTGTATTTAATTTTTTTTCCAACCCAAACGAACCCAAACGATAAATTAAAAAAATGTAATGTTTTTTTTTCGGATAAACCAATAAATGTGTTTGAACAAATCGATAAATTTGCAAAACAAACTCGAGAACTTCATTTCTTAATGAAATTTTATATAAATTTTGAATTTTCGAAATTTTGATAAATTTTCAGAATAATTTCTTTCCGTATTCCGAATAAAAAGATTTACTGTTTTTTTTCGATTAATCGATAAATGTATATGAAAAAATCGATAAATTTGAAAAACAACCTCGATAAGTTAATATCATAATAAATTTTTAATCAACTTTTTGAATTTTCGAAATTTTGTTAAATTATCAAAATAATTTCTTTCCGTATTCCGAATAAAAAGATTTAATGTTTTTTTTTCGATTAATCGATAAATGTATCGGAACAAATCGATAAATTAAAAAAACAAACTCGATAAGTTAATTGCATAATTCATTTTTAATCAACATTTTTGAATTTTCGAAATTTGTTGAATATTCAATATATAATTTCTTGTACGAAAGATTTTTCCTAAAAGATCGAATAGTCTTCTTAATTATTAATTGTTATAATTCATATTTAATTAGAAATATAAAAAAAAATAATAATAATAAAAAGATAATGATGCAGAGAAAAAGTGAAGAAAAATACCTGCGCACATGGAGGCAAGGGCAGCTATCGCGAATGATATAACGACGGCTGGACCAGCTGTTCTTTGAGCAACCGATCCCGCAAGAACGTAAACACCCACGCCGAGGGTTGATCCGATTCCGAGAGCCGTTAAATCGAGGGTTGAAAGACACCTCGCCAGACCAGATTCGGTTGGAGAATTGACCTTTTTTTTCCTCGTAAAAGCTTTGAAAACCGCATCGAATTTCATGATCCTCATCGTGTGTACGAGCTGTCACGTAAAAATGAATATTCGTTACGTTGCTGGTTCGATCACGTGAGATTTCACTTTTCACTTCAAAATTGTCAGTTCGTCACTTTTGTTTCTTGGGGGTACTCAAAAATGATTTATCAATGGATTTCTGATGAATAAACAAACCTTCATTTTGTTTATTAAGAGAATTCGAAAAATAAACCTTTTTATTCATTAACAGAATGTTGATAATAAACAAACGTTTATTTTGTATATTAACAGAATTTTGATAATTAAAAAATCGTATTTTTATTTATTAACGGAATTTTTGTAATAAACCATCTTTTTGTTTATTAAGAACATTTTCATAATAAAAAAACTTTCATTTCGTTTATTAATGGATTTCCAAAAACAAACTTTTTTATTTATTAAAAGAATTTTGATAATAAGAGAAAAATTATTTTTTTTTATAAACGAATTGGCAAACTAGAAATTGTTTTGTTAAAAAAATATCGTGATTAATAGAATTTACAAGCAAAAAATTATTTCGCCCGAAAAAATGGGCTTTTTAATTATTGGAATTCGTAAATGAAAAAATTAGAAAATCGTATCGTTCGAAGTTTTCGCCAATAAATCGACTACATAAATAAACAGTTATTTTTCTTCGAAGCTTTCTTCAGTCGATTATTCGATTAACAAAAGACCTTCGTTAAACAAAATATATATATATTCCGGCAAAAAATTTGACCGCATGAACCAAAAAAACAAAAATCAATATCCCCGAACAAATAAACCCAAAAAAAAATTAAATGAAAATTGAATGAAATTAAATGAAAACAAAATTTCAAATAAAAAACAAAGAAAAAAAAGAGCTCGATCTTTCGAACAAAAATAAACGAAGAAGCGAACGAACGAAAATTGATCGACGAATTATTCAACAAGATAAACCCTAATTATTTTTTTTTTTCGATTATAAACAATTTTAAAGTTTATTATTTTTTTTTTTTGTTATTTTTAAAAATAATTGTTGCTTTGAAAAATAAAAATGTACGTTTGTCGATGAGTTGAAAGAAAATGTCCTCACTGTCGCGAGTTTTGTAAAATCGTAATCCATGGATAAAAATTAATAAAACCGGAGCGGTCGAAAATACGTTCGCAAACTCGTCTCGTTCGAGGCGACGCTTCGATGTACACTGGGACTGTTATTAAAGTTGCCGTCTGAATTAGTTCGTGCGGTCTGTTTGACCTAGCCGGTTCGACCGTGCGATTCAGACTCGATTCAATTGATTCCAACGCTAACACTCTTCGTATTTCGTCTCCCTTTTAAACACCTACTTTCTTCACGGCCTACGATTAATTAAACAACATTTTTTCCGGTTTTCAATAATTTCAGGCAAACCGGAGAAACTATTAATTTTACGAGGAAATTTCGTTTAATCCAATCTTGAAATAGATTTCGCGATTTTTCGAAGTGTCGAGGATAACGGGCACAAATATTAATTAATTAAAATTAATCATTTCAGTTAAATCAGTTATATCAATTATATTAATTTAACTGAAAATATTGCCAGTTCGTTAAATTTTTTTATTGACCTTTTTTTTTTATTGAATAATTTTTTGTTTGTTAAGTGATTAAATAAATAATTGGAAAATAATAAAAGTTTCACAGAGCTAAGAGTAAAATTCTACTGAACGGTATGTTATTATTTTTTAGATGTTTTTGAAATTTTTGAAATATTCAATATTTTATACAAAATATTTGTTTGGGTTTAATTTTTTTTTTTTAATATTTGTTTTTTAAGAATTTGAGAAATTTTTAAGAATTTTTAGAACGATTGGGATTTTTTCAAACTATTTAGGAATATTTTTATGGCTATAAGAATTTTCGAATTACTTGAGATTTAATGATTTAATTAAGATTTTTTAATATATTTAAGAATTTGTTAGATATTCGATAATTTTTGAATTATTTAAGAATTTTTCAGACGTTTAAGAATTTTTAAAAATATTTACGATTTTTTTTTAGACATTTAATCATTTCTGAAATATTTTATAAAAATTTTGACGTTTGAGTATTTTTTAAATATTTAAGAATTTTTGTAAACATTTCGGAATGTTTTTTCAAGCGTATAAAATTATCAGCTGTTTTTCGATCAACGTTCATTCCGATCCTCTTAATTATTTTTCGTTACAAATCCCCTTTCATTTTTTCAGATCGTATTATTTGTCACGTTGATTTTTTATCGCGATAACGATAACTCCTGATAGGTCTCTTTCTTCATCGTGAGAATTCTCAATTTTATCTTTCTCGCATTGGTATCTCTTCTGAATTACACAACTATGTGGAAGGTACTCAAATTTATCGGCAAGTTGTGCGTGGATTCCGTCGACCCTGTCACCTTCAACTATTCCAACTATTTTCCCTTCGATTATTATTTACCAGCGTTTAAATAATTCGCACACCTCGAGCCATTATCACTCCGCGAACAATTCGAACGCCCTGGATAATTTGACACCCAAGCCGGCCTTCAATAAATATCATCAATGGACAAAAACATTGAAATTAAAAAGAAAATTATCGTATCGAATCATCGTGTTATAAAAATGAAAAAAAAAAAAAAAACACTTTTTACGTGTTGCACGGAATACAGTGAAAAGGAATGAAAAAAAATGGTATATTTTAAAAAATGGTAATTTTTTAAAAATTTACTATTTTTAAAAATGGTAATTTTTTAAAAATTGTGATTTTAAATAAATGTATATTTTTCAAGAATTGTGAATTTTGTAAACTGTAAATGAAAAAAAAATTTTTATTGTCAAAATTTGAAAAATGTTTGTAAATTAAACAATTTTTTTTAATTGTAAATTTTGAAAAAAAACTTGTGTTTTCATCAAAATATTGAAAATTTCAATAAACGCGGAATACAGAAATTTAAAAAATCAACATGAGAACGAATTTTGGGAATAAGAAATTAATTTGTTTAAATGAAAATTATGAAAAATCAGGCTCTTTGATCAAGGAATAAAATTCAAGGAAAACAAAAATTAATAATGAAAACATTCAAAAATGGAAATTTTTTAAAATCAGCCTCCCCAAAAAAAAAAAAAAAAAACGAAAATACCACAAAATATTAAAAAAAAAGAAAAAAATGTATACAAAATCGAATAGAATTTGAAATGTCATAATCTGATTTTAAAAAATTCAACACATTTGAATAAATTTAAATGCAATATATAAAAATGCGTTAAAAAAATAATTAAAAAAACAATATCGAACGAAACAAATATTGGAATCTACCAGGATCTAACCCAAATATAAAAACGCCGACAGTATTATCTCTCTCAGACACTGAAACTTCGATCATCGATCGAGATGTTAAAATTTCACCACGATTCGTCATTTATCCACCAGATTCCACTTAAAAAATTTCCCAGATTGGGAATTCCTCCATATATCTCGAAAAACAAAGAAAAAAAAACGTTTGTCAAATTATCTATTAAAATGAAACATCTATTGAATTAAAAAAATTAATTAAAAATACATAAAATCAAAAAAACAGTTTTGCTTACCAATTTGATGAGGCGCTAGTGGTTTTTTTGGTTTATTTTTTATTTTTTATTTTTCAAAAATCAATTGGACGGAATTCGGTCACTTGGCAGCTCGTTATCCGTGTACGAGCTTACACTACGAAGAAGCGTTTCACCTGCCACATCGCGGAGACACCTTACTCACTTATCTTCTTACTGATACCAGGCCCAATTGATAATTATCATCGTTTCTCGAGAGCGTTCGACAATGAAACTCCTATCTCACTGACCCCTGAAAGAAAAGGTCCTTTTTCTTCGTTTTTACGAAAATCGTGACATTTTTTTGTTTTCATGAAATAAAATTTGTTTGGAAATTTCGGGAAATCGTGAATTGTTGGGTTTCATTGAAAAATCTGGATTTCTAGGATATTTTGAATTTTTTTCGAAACCCCAACAAACCATCGTTGTCGTTTTTACGAAAACCGTGAAATTTTTTCTATTTCCATTTTAAAAACATTTTGTTGTTTCAAAATTTCGTGAAATTTTGAATTCAATAAAATTCGAAAGCTGAATCGCGATTGATCGTTCAATCGCAGTGTTTCATTGAAAATTCTGGATTATTACGACATTTTATCTTTTTTCATGACCCAAACAAACTATTCAAAAAAAATGTTTTTCGATCTCATAATGATAGAATTTCTCGCCAGTCGAATCAATCCCGCAATATTTTTCGAAATACCAAAATGTCAACATTTTTTTTCCGTTACAACTCACTATGCTTTTCTTCATATAATTTCCGCCGCAAAAAAAAAAAAAAACGATTTTACGAAGTGTACATGTATGTACATATTTATTTGTTAAAACATGGGACCACGATAGTTTCGATAATTATTTACGGCGTTAATTCGCGAAAGGACAACTTTTATCCTAATTAATTACACTACGGATATATGCTTTGTACGTTGATCGCTGTCCGTTCACGAAAATCATATTTTTTCTTCGCATCGAAATAAAATCATCAAACGCGTTACAAAAATAAAAAAGCCTCGTTTTCGCAATTCCCGTCGATAAAATTTCGCTTTGAATACAATCGTGTGTTAAAAAAATGCATGAATAAACGTGTCGCGATAAAGAACGCGTATAAAATGTCATCAACGTTGATCATCTTGAAGATGAGATTGGACGAAATATTTGTGTACGCGTGTACATATTGAGTGTATATATATTTATCTATATATATATATGTATATATGTGTAAAATCTCCTGTATACGGACGAGTATATACATAATTGTCAAAAGTAATAAAAAAGGCAGTTCGTTGCCTGCTGGACGGAGAATAGAGGCGAAACGACACACGATCAAGATACAACAATTTTCATAATCACCATGTGTGATATATAAAGGATTCAGGCCGGGAAATTCATTGAAAAGTTTACAGTTCCATCGAGGAGAACTAGAAACAAAAATAGTTGAATAACCGATTTCCGGTGGAGTTGATAGGCGAATGGAGGTTTTCGGGACCTGGCCACGAACATAACCTGCATTTTTACACCCAAACGGTTTCGATAGGTGGAAAAATGGCTGAGAAAAGTTAATAAAACTATTGATATGCTTTTCTTTCTCATTAGTGTCGATATCAGGGAGGAAAGTTATCGCCTGAGTAGTGATACGTCGATATGTGTCGTTTTTCCTTGATCGGTATCTAAACGCTGAAAAGAACAGCGTTGAAAGAGATTCGTCTTGACTAAAACGTGTCTTCGGCAGAGATTTGAAGAACGAGCGTAATTCTGGGTCACTGGAGGATCCGGAGTCCCAAGAGTGGCACAAGAACAGCGGCGAGGAGCGCCATCAACGATGCTCCGTGTATATTAGCGTTGGACTGAAAAGGAACGAGAAGGAGTAGGGTGAATATCGATAGAGAACACTGATGACGACGGAACGGCGGTTTTGCTTACAAAAATGAAATAGTTGCACCGATCACCGACGCAACAGTCGTAACACTTCCAATCTTGATACCAGAGCAGCGTGCAATACTTCATGCTCGCGTGCTTTATCTTTTCGCACTCTTTTTTGGCTGCGCATCTTTTCGACACGTAGTACTGTTTCTGACCACCGCTGGTCCAGTACGGAGCGCCTAGAGGGAAAACAGACCAAACCATAACCTCAAAGTTGGAATATTGGGGTTTTTACGGGAAATTATGAAGCTGAGGTTGGTTTGAGGCTAAGATTTGTTTCGTACGGAACATGATTGTGAAGTTCGGATCATTGAAAGGAACATTGATTGTTTTCAAAAAGTCGGTATTGGGAGATAGCAAAACTTAAATTTTATCTCCGACCTTCATATTTCACTATTATACTCGTTATTATATCGTAAACTATCGATAAAGAAAGCGAAATGGGGTTATGTCCGCGTCGAAACACCAGCGTGTATGCATCGACGCTAGCGCTACTCGGGAGTAACGTTCGTTCTCTCGAATTAAACGACGCTTCGAAATATAGTCAATTTGATCACCTGGCAAGAGACACTTGTTGATCGAGCACGGATATAACCTCAAATTCAAGCGTTCGATCGCGTTTCATTTCGATAAACGTTACTTACTTCCCCATCGAACTTCGGTCAAACAAACGTCCTCGCCTTGCTCACAGGTCGCTATGGATTTGAGACACTTGGCGACGTTACCCGCCTGCTTCGTACACACATAACACTCTAGGGCGTTGCCTGAAAAAGATAGACTTTAAATAATCGTTTCATCATTACGAAACTTCGAACCGCTGGTCGTGAAAACTTTTCACTTCCGGTTGGTTTATTTGCCTCTGCAGTGTCGATACGCTAAAAGCACGGAAAAAATTTTCGACGTGAGAACGATCGAAAGAAGAAATTTTTCTCGACTCACCAACCGAGATGTAGGTCACGCAGGAAATCACTAAGATCCACCGATTCATGTTTGATTTTTTATGTTAAAATAAAGTGTGACTCGAGATCCATTCGACTCATGGAGAGTAATTGAGAAGGATTGAGAATCGAACTGACGTTTGAGAGACGATAAGACGCGATGATTCAAGGCGTAACGCCCCACGCCCACGACTGAGGAGCGCGCCGCCCAGCGGCGGCTGAGTGAAGCTTGAATGAGCGGCGGGGGGTGCACCCAGTGGCAGCTTCGTGAAGTAGTGCACTCACTGGTCGATAAAACACCGATAAATGACCGATAAATTACCTACACGTCTATTCGACTGTATGATGGCGGTCAATAAAAATACAACGAATTGCTTTTTGTCCGAATTTTTAATAACGTCTCTCACCTGTAGATGGCAGGGGCGCAAATATTTGTGAGAATATTCTTGTCGTAGCAGGAAATTCGCTATTGTATGAAAATGATAAATAAAATTAAACTAGAAAAATAATGTATATTGTAATACATCTTTAAATTCATAGATCGCGCAAGGACGAGATCTTCTGTTCCATTCTGCTCAGCTGAGTGAGCGATCGCTAGCGCCACACGTCGGAGTTTCCCGAAAGCTTTCCAACCCTGAATTTGAAATATTCATCGACACCTGTTCCACGTCGAAGGTACATTTATATTTTTCTTTTCTCAAGCGAGTCAATATCGTTGACACCTGTGTGAAGTTTCGACTCCCAAATTTCAAGCGATCCGTATTTGCGCATCCGTACGTTTGACCCGAAAGAGTCCGAGAGTAATTCGCCGGGAGCTATTACGTTTCACACCGTGGTGAAAATGGATCTCGGCGTGAACCCTTTCTTTTTCGCACTCGCATAAATTACTCGTTGGCTCAGAATCGCAACGTTTCCGGAGTGTTTCAGCGGGCGTGCGTGTCGTTCAGCATCGCCTGCATAATGAAACGCAAACAAGAACGTACGAAGCTTGGAACCCTCGGGGAATTGCGACGGGGCGCGGGGGTGTCCCTCGAGTGTAAACAAACACGCCCACGCGCGGTGTGTTCGCCCGTGTCGTACATGGGTCTGTGTCCACGGGGTTTTAGCCCGATACCGCTATTAAAAATAGCCAGCAAGCCCTAGGGGTATTATTGACCCGTACGTTACAACTAGGGTTACGTTCTTTCCGGATGAATGCTTCGAGGCCACGCGGCCTACAGTGAGAAAAAAGAAGTGCAGAACGAGTCGAAGGGGGTGGAGGGGGCGCGAAGATGATGAGCGGCAGGAGTGGGGAAAGGCTCGAGCGCGGGCGGCGTGGCGGGGGAAGACTCGAGCGCGGGCGACATGGCGGGAGATGGCTCGACCGCGGGCGGCGAGGTGGGGGAAGGCAGGTCGCGCTAACGTGTCACGACACGTCGCGCCCGGACATAGTTCAACCCCCTGGTCCTGTGTACTTTATCCTCTGGCATCGATAGTGTAGCGGAGCGTCGTTCGGACCAATTGACTCTTTCGCCCTTAAAATCGAATCTTTCACGCATGACTGTACATGGGCCGTCGATTAATTGCAATTCGAGCGGTAAACCCGATCACCTCTTTCTCTCCACCTCTTTTTCTCTCTACCGATTCCGTAGCTTTAACGTTTTCGTCGTCGCTGAAAATCGGGAGATCGCAATGCCACGGATGGCCGAACACAACGTAGTGGAGTCGCGCGACCGCGGCGGCGGAGGGAAGAAGAGATAGGGTCTTTATCTAGCTCACTGCACGCGCGCAACTTCCGCCGTGGGGCGCGCGCGACGCGCGCGTACGTCGTGTGGTCTCGCGAGGCCCGGGTGGGGGTAACACGGGTCAGCTTGGTATCGACTGTGTATAATCGCGCGTGCATCCGCGCGCGCTTCTTTCGCCACTTGAGGGGGTTCCTCCGCTCTTCACCGATAGTCGAAGCATGCTTTTTTTTCAGACCCGTTCACATGTGCCAGATGAGGATTTAGCTTCGATTTTTTTCTCCGTCTATCTAGTTCGCGCTATTTTTTGTTATTGTAATGGAAAAAAAATACTTTTATCCACGTTTCACGAACTTTTCGAGAACGCTTCCAACGTTTAGCCCTGTAGAAACAGCCAGCCCTTATTTAAATATTAACAACTACTTTGTTTATCAATATTTATTGATAAAAACATACTCAAACTTGGCGATTATTTCTTCTAAATAATAAAAAATAATACTTATTATTTGCTATCATCCTTATTCTTGCTACCGTTATTATTATTGTTGTTGTTACGATAATTATTACCATCGTAGCTTCTGTTATTCAATTGTCATTGCAATTGATGCTGCAATTTCCATTACAATTCCCACCATTGTTTGGATAATTACTATTGTTATCATCTCATAACGCGCATTGCCATCTCGTCCCATATTTCGCAGCTACTCGCCAATAACGTACATTGGAAAGGCTCGAATGAAGATGGCGGCCGTTACGTATAAAAGATTATGCCCTTTGATAGCGCGACAGTCGTGAAGATTCTGGGAGAATGCAACAGCGGGCCCCCGTTTCGGCGTCGTTCGTCGAGTCACGTGGCCTGCCATGGAAATCAAAGAGAAAGAAAGAGAGGAAGACATGAAACAAAACGAAGAGAAAGGAGTCACGTTGGTCGCGTATTCGTAGTGCTCCCAACGCGTGCCCTTCTCTCATGTCGATATTCGAATGCGCGGCGCAGCGAAACTCTGCGCGGAGTCTAAAATTATCGGCGCGTTCGAGAGCCCGAAGTGAGGAGTGCGGGGGAGGGGGGGCGGAGGGGTGGAGGTGGTGATGGGAGCGCAACAGAGCGCGGTGGCGCCCGTGCCGGATAAAGACGGAACTACATCGCGGAGCGAGCGAGAAAGCGCGACGAGCAAGAGAGACGAAAACCGCGACACCGCGAGGAAGTTTCCGGCGTGACAAGGGGAGGAGGGAGAGGGGTTAGATATCGCGGTTACCGGAAGGGCTGAACCGAGCGTGCGTGAACTCGGGCGCCATCGAACCAAGAGTGATCCGTGATGAATAAAAAATATGTACACTAATTTCGGGTAGTGCGAGGTTAAACGCGAAAAAGGATGAAAGGACGGAAGTTGCGACCCCGCAGCGAAAGATCGAGCGATGCGGAGAATAATGAAAAATTGACGCTTTTCGAAACCGCGGAGAACGACGGGGTCTCGAAAGATCGACGTTTGCTAGAATCAATGCATCCAGAGGCTGAAAGCACACTGGCCCGGTAGCCGCTAGTGCTCGAGGGCTTTTGCCTCCCCCCCCCCCCTCTCTGGCCCTTATTCGAATCAGAGTTGTCGTCTTTGTCACGCTGTCACGGGCTTCGTCCCACTCGCAACGTTTTTCTTTCTCTTTCTATCGCGCTCGCCGTTTCGCCGTCTCTTCTCAATGTCGCGCGTTTGCGTTTCTCTCTCTCTCTCTCTCGCTTCGTTTTTTTCCCTCTCTCTGTATAACGCGTTTGTTATCGTCTCGTCTCTCTCCCACCCTCTGTTCCTTCGTCTCTCTCTCCTTTGCGTTGGCCGTAGCTCCGTCTCTTTCCATCTCGTTGTGATCTCTTTCGCGCACCGCGACTTCCCACTCGCCCTCTCCCTCGCGCCTGCGCGTTCACCGCTTCGCGCTTTCTCTCTCGCTGCCCCGTGCAACCGTTTTTTCCCCTTCCACGCGCTATCTTCCTCGCGCCTGCGCGTCCACCGCTTCGTGCCTTCTCTCTCGCTGCCCCGCGCAACCGACCGCTGTCACTCGCTGTCTCATTCGCGCCGGCGCGTCCACTGGTTCGTGTCGTCTCACTTGCACTCACGTCTCATCCTACCGGTAAACAGAGTCGCGTAAACGGGAGAAAAAGGAGACGGGCAGAAAAGCGCGGCGCTGGTGTAGCTCGGGGAAGCGGCGGACGGTTGAAGCCGCCGCGAACGGCGTGCGCTTAGGTGAAGGTGGCGCACGGTGGCGTACCGAGAAACATCCAGGCAGTGCTCTCGCAGCAGTAGTGTCTCCGACGGCCGCACAAGTGGCCACGTTATTTGCCGGGGGAATCGAGCGCGCGACGCGCTTCAAAGAGCACCGCGCGAATATCGCGTATAACACAGAGATACACAGATACATAAGAGATAGCTAGTTCGTTCATAAGGAGAAATGCGAGTTTAGCGGTGGGGAAACCGTACCTCATTAAAATATCAAAACAAAACACACACACACACACACACAAACAAACACCCGCGCAGACACGAGAACGTATAAAACACGTATGAACGCGTATATTAACGGAAAACCAGTAAATTAGGCATTCGTGAAGGGGGCGCCACGGGCGTTTTTTTCATCTTTTTTTTTCCGTGAAAAACGTTCGGCCGTGCTCGAACAAAAAAAAAAACTTCGATAGTGCAGACTCGAGTTAACGGGGGAAGAAAAATATTGCGGAGGTGGGAGACGATTCGAATTAACGTATACACGCGGAAAAACGTGCGACGCGATAATAATGGCCGACGACGAAAACACGTGCGAGGATTCACTCGGCCCGGGTGACTCGACCACCGCCTTCGCCAAAAAATTACGCGGTCGGAAGGGTGCACTCAAGAAGAAGAATGTCTACATGATCAAGGGACACAGTTTCATGCCGAGATTCTTCAAACAACCGACTTTCTGCAGCCACTGCAAGGACTTCATTTGGTGAGTCGCCTGTGTGCATCTTTCATCCCTTGCTATTTTCAATCTCGGGCTTGACGGGCAGGAGATCGCGGCGCGTTGGTAGTCGGCGGATAGCGGGGCGGGGGGGGGGGGGGGGGGGGGGGGGGGGAGGAGTAAAGATTCGAGATCGGCAGTTGAGTCTGACGAACCGGCACGTTCCTGACAGGCGGACATTTCGCGTTGCGCAATCCGCGCGTTAACCCTCAAACAAAAATGACCTTGGACCGGAAGTAACCGCAGAGAAGCGTCTCCGCAGTGTCCCCGATCTCGGCAAAATAAACAAGATCGTAGGTATGGGAAAATTGCTCGAATCGTTGAATGTGCGTGTGGCTATTTTCGAAGAAAAAATAAAAAGGGAAGAAGCGCTATTTTTATCTGTCATCGCGGGCCTCACTGATACGCGCCTGCGCGTTGTAATATCCCCGTGTTATGTAAAGTAGTGGCAGCGACCACTACCCCCCCCCCCTGCCCCGTCTTTTTCTTGCCAAACACGAACCTCGTCGTAATGAAGCGATGAAAA
>JAPYZI010006168.1:0-11096 GCA_030523105.1 Ophioninae sp. A BG-2022a | reverse complement strand
TTCTGGGAAAGTGGCCGGGGGGAGTCGAAAAATTTTTTTTTCCGTTTTTAACCTTTTAAAAGGATGTATTTGATCGGAAATTTTCCGCTGATTACGAATCTGCCCGAGTTTTTCCGGAAAGTGCAAAATTACACTCGGAAAATGGCTAAAACCCATTCTAGAATACTTTTTGGACATTTTTCTCGTTAAGCCTAACTGAGAAAAATAAAATAAAATAATTAAATAATAAAAAAAAAGTATAACAATACAAAAAATTAAACAATTCAATAAATTAATATAAAAATAATAATAATAAATACTAAAATAATAATAATAATAATAATAATAATAATAATAAAAATGATAAAAATAAGACACAACCACTAATGAAACAAACAACAAAGGCCGAGTAAATGAATTATCAAAGTAGCATTAAATTAGAAATAATAAATAAACAGGCCGAAAAGTCTCGGTCCAAAGTCACGTGACCGAGAACGTTACTCCGGATTTCTCCCGTTGCATAAAAATGACGATAAATGTTATACGGATATGAAACAAGCCTGTATGAACTCACGAATGCCCTGCACAATAAATAATCGATGTTCGAAAACAGTTGAATTTATTTATCGACTTTGGGCATATTTACCGGCGGTAATCCGGCACCTTTCTAATCCAAGCGGGTCTCAATTTACGGGTATATTTGCACGAGCAATATGTACGGGAGGGTGAACGCGCACTTTCGTAACTTTGAAATTTCGAGTATCCCGTCATGCACCAGTTTTACGAGATAATCGGAGTGGCCAAGTGAAAAGTGGGGGAAGTAGTACGATCGCGAGTGCAAACAGCGAAGAAACGAATATCCCAAGTAGTACGAGCCAATATGCGAGGAGGCCTGCTCGAGCCACTTACGTCAGCCTAAATACTGTAAGTTTTCATACCCCCTCTTACTTCCGGACTATCGGTTTTACCGTTACGCCTCTTTACCACTAGCCATTAAACAACGGTAAAAAAAAAGTTCGTACCTTCAATTTATCAATGAATGATGAAAATTCGCTGCAGCCAGCAATAAATAATAATAATCGTAAACAAATTTATTGTTAATCAAGAATTAAATATCTATAAAAATGAACGAATAAACAATCAATCATAAATACAGCTATTGTAAAATAATATACATTAAATACGATATATTAAAAAAAAAAATAATAATTTTTGTAAAAAATGGTTCAAAATAATAAAATAACTAATAATTTATAGATATATTCATACGTGAAAAGATTCATTAAAAAATAAATAGATACGAAGATCTTGCTTGCTAAATTTTTAACACATAAATTATTTTCCCCTTTTCGATAAATTAAAAACATTAAAAGTCTTCGGTTCAACATTGCTCGGTGAAATTTCATGAAATTTCGAGTTGTCCCCCACGAAATCCGTGAGTATCTACTATTTCGTTCTGCTTTATCGACGGCGATAATCCACCGCTGCGTCTTAACGTCAAAAAAAATGTCTTTCTATCGAAAAGATGATGAATCGAGAACTGAATCAGGTTTTCATTGATCGAATACGTCTCTATGATACAACCCAATGTGATCCAGACGGTACCTCTTGACTATACCTCTACACACGTACGTGATAAGTTGGTTGTGCGGCTTTTTTTTCACTTTGTACCGAAAATTTAATTCAAAATGTATCCATTGTTCGTCGGATGTAGCTCTCTACTCCCGTTGGCGAGGAATACCACGGGGGAAAGGTGCTTTCTACAGACTGGTTCGAATCTCTATATTGTGGATAACTTTTGTAGGTTCATCCATTGTGCAGTACCGTGCTAGGCTATCGCTCTTATTCCTCGTACCAAACCATACTGTTAAAAGGGGATGGTATTACGATACAGTGGCTTGCTTTTCCTTCCTCTCTCTTTCTCTCTCTCTCTCTCTCTTTCTCTCTCTCTTTCGCCAGTAGCTTATGGCCATGTGGAAGAGCCCTACTGGCTACTATATTCGACTATACCTTCAACGTACACGTTTCAACGTACGTATCTCCACCTGCCTGTTTCCGTCCATATTATTCGAGCTTTTCCAACCCTCGGCCCTGCCAACCCTTACAATTTCGTATTTGGCGTACTCGCTTCGGAGTTTTTGTGGCCCAAATCGAAAATATCCACGACCCTTTCGTTTTCTTTAATTCTTTTTCTCCTTTTTTTTATTCACTTTTTTATTAGTTTTTTTTTTCCTTCTATTGTTTGGGTTTGTTTAGTTTGTTTTCGTTTTGTTTTTTCAGCCCTGCAAGTTTGCAACGAATAAACGAGAGATCCTTCAATCTTGCAAAATCTATTTTATAAATAAATATAAATTTTCAACTATTTTATAAATCGACTATTCATTTCGACGATACAATATTCCCTGTATTTGTTTGTTAATTCGTTTCAATCTTTCATTTTTTTTCTTTTTTAATGCTACAACTATCCAAATTATTTATAACTAAATTTATATAATTATAAAAAATTGTACTTTGCGACTCGTCAATTTTTGTGTCGTTTCAATTTCAATACTATCGAAACTTTAATTTTACTTAAAATTGAATTTTCATTTTATTAACAAACACAGTTCGTAACTGCGAAGTTTCGCGTTGAAAAATTTCAAAATAATTTATTTATTGTTATTCCATTGATAACTCTGTTTGATCGAAATTTTCAAAAGAAAAAATTATCCTTTTTTTTTTAATAGCCATCCAGTGGTGGTTTAATATCAATTCTTATGTATTCATTCCTCAATTTTTCTGCAAGCTTCAATTCCCTTTTATTTGCTCTATCAAGGGAGTACGATATCGGAAATATTATCGAGCCAGGGGGTAAAATGGGGGAGGGGGGGAGGGGGGATATTCGATATTCATCAGTATCGAATGCAGCTCCCTGATGTTTGTTATCGAGTGTGCGATACACTGAGATTGAAAAAATGTGGTTAGACGTTCAGAGCACCCTAAGGAAAGGTGTATTATCAATGAGTGTATCAACAGGGTGAAAAGTTCGCAGAGAGAACGAAGGGTGGCTGGAGGACGAAAAATTCGAGGGTAAAAAAAAAGGGATTGAAAAAAAAAATGATAAAATTTCATCTTCGGGAAATGACGTTTATGTCTTTTTTTTTTCTTCGGTCCAGACTACTTCATCATCGTTATAATAAAATAAAAAAATAAAAATTTGTCAAAATTTTTAATAGCGGAATAGATCGTGAGAAACAAATCGAAATTATGAAAATTTTTGGATGGCAAGGGAAATGGCAAATAATTTTGTTCGGAAATGAATAAAATTTTTCGACGATTGTAAATAAAATTTTTGAAAATTGTGAAATTTGAAAAATCCGTGACGCAAATGTAGATTTTTAGATAAAGTTTGAACATATATTTTTTTTTTTTTAGAGAGAAATCGTATAAAATAACAATGACGAAAATTGTGAAAATTTTCGAAATATTATTGTACGAATTAATTTGAAATTTTAAAGATCGAAATGGTTCGATTAAATATTGTAATTGGTGGGGAATAATAAAAAAGAAAAAAAACAAGATAATTTATAATTCTGAATGATAATTAAATTCATTAAAAATTGCAAAGAGGTATTTGGATTTTTGGACTGAAAAAAGTTATGGACTTTCTTTGGATTTTTGTCGAATTGGATTTTCCCGTTCGTTTTTATACGCCAGGTGGGTACTTTTAACTTCTTTCTCGTGAAGAATATATTGGGTCAGGTGGAGGAATACTAATAGTAATTTCAAATGAATTCCGAAGTGGTTGGAAGGCTGAAGAGTGATTAAGAATTTTAATTGCTTCTTTCATAAATAATACATCTCGTTCAATCTCCGCTTATCTAAAAAAAACCGCAGTCTCAATGAAATTGCTTATCGGATAACCAGTATGAATTCTTCAAGAATCAAGGATCGTAAAAATTTATGAAATTTTGTACATTTTAAAATAACAGTCCTCGATAAAACAATAATACACAAATTATTTTCGATTTTTGCACTAAATAATGGAATCTTTATAAACTAAATAAATTTTATAAAATAAAATATATAAATATTAAATTTTTTTATATATTATGTATAATACGATTTATTAATTTTATTATTATTATTATTTATTTATTATTTCAAAATATTTATTCATTTGGATATTTTATTTATTTATACTACTCAAAACGCATAATAGTATTTTTTGGCTATCGATGTATTATTATTTTTAGTTACTTAATTTTAGTTACTTCTTCATTGACTTTGTTTGGTTATTATTATTTTTATTATTTCTATAACTATTACTATTATCATTGCTATTATTATTTCATTATTATATATTATTTTCTCTTTCTCTGTCTATCAAAATCAAAATATATCTTTAAACTCATTTTTGATCGTTGAAACTTATCTGCAACAAACCACAATGCATAAATCTGTGTGTTTTCAAATAAATAAAGAAAAATTCGATTTTGTTTTTTCAGAAACACTTGTATTTTTATTTCTTTCGATAATTATTTTTTAATTACTCATTTCAAGAAGTAATTAAAAAATATTTCTATATTTCCCTCTGTAGGGCAATATATAAATAAATAAAAAAAAAAGTAATTAAAATAAATTATAAAAATAAATAAAAATACACGTATTTCTGAAAAAAATTTGATTTATATTTATTTATTGGAAAAATACAAATTTATACATTAGATTGTAACAAATAAATATCATCGAGCGAAAATCGGTTTTCATAAATATTTTCATTTTGATAAAATGAAATCTATTATCATTATCATCGTGAAAATCATCAAAAAATCATCATCGAAACCCTCCTCCTCTTCAAGCCATTCCCAATCGAAAATGGCGATGGAAATAACGTTATCGTAAAAAAAAATGATTATTATCATACACACACACGCGCGTACAGTCGATATCCAATTATGCATACACGTGGGGACACACGAATGAACACGCGTGCAGATTGGCAGTCGTAGTCCATGTGTACAATGCCGGAAGTGGGGAAATCGATGCCGGACAGCTGGTCCCTTTCCCACCGGGAGAACTAAAACTTCGACAGGCTGTTGCGGTCGTCGCGGTAACTCTCGACGATTCAAGAAAATTTTATTGTCAAACGCGCACCTATGGGAAATCCCAGTTTCTCCCGGGTAACTAATTTATCGACGATTGAAAATCGACGATTACAAAATTTCACGCGAAGTGGTAAAATTATTAAAAAAAAAAAAAAAAAAAAAGTTCGTAAGTCAACATTTCGAGATGGAGAGTGTTGTTTGGGTTTGTTTGGGTTTATTTGGGTTTTTTTGGGTTCGTTTGGGTTTTTTTGGGTTCGTTTGGGTTTGTTTGGGTTTGTTTTTTATTTGATACCCACGTGGGGAAAAATTTCGATTTTTTTGAAAATGTTGAATTCATTTTTTTACAACCGTATATATATATATATATATATTTTTTTTTTTCGTTTGATTTTCTGTGAATTGCCAAACGAAAAATCCGACAACTTGATCCAATTGAAAATATTCGATTCTTGTTAATCTCAGGCTTTTAAGGGCTCAAGCCATTGTGAAACCTTTTCTCCTCGACGATCAATCGAAACGCTGAGATATTTGGGCGGAAAAGGAGTCAAGAAACGAAGGCAGATAAAAATTGATGACTAGCTTTCCTGACTGAGTCTATTGTCCGTCGTGACGGTCCAAACTCCGGCCTCTTTTCCATTTCTCTATTTTCTCATGGTATCTCACAGCTGGCTCGGAAATAAGATAAATGACGTTGCACTCGTACGTTCCACAGGTCGTGACTTCCGGTCGCGAAAGATTCTCGGACCTTCGGACCCTCGCTCGTATATCGTAGCGAAAAAAAAAAAAGGAACGAGGACCAGTGATGTTGAGGCATTATTGGATGAAACGGTGGGCTAAAAGTTAGTCCGGAATGGGGGAAATCATTTTTTTTTTTTTTTCGGAAGTTGAAGTATTTTTTTTTCGAAATTTTCTTTTAGAAATGTAAAGTATTTTTTTAAAATATTTTTCTTTTCGAAAATTAAGGTTTTTCTTTGCTATTTTTCTTTTGGAAATTTCAATGATTTCCTGTCCTCTTTCTTTTCGAAATTTAAGGTATTTATTTTTAAAAAATAAACAGTAACAAAAGCAATTTGAATTTGTTTGCGTTTGTTTGGGTTTAATTTTGATAAAATCAACATTGAAAAAAACCAATTTGAATTACGAAAATAAAAATGACAAAAAAAATAACTGTAATTTCGAAAAGATAAACGGTAACAAAAACAATTTCAATTTGTTTGCGTTTGTTTGGGTTTAATTTTGATAAAATCAACAGTGAAAAAAACCAATTTGAATGACGAAAATGAAAATGACAAAAAAAATAACTGTAATTTCGAAAAGATAAACAGTAAAAAAAAAAAACAGTCTGGATTTCGAAAAGAAAAATGGGAAAAACATAGCTTTAACATTGAAAATAAAAATGGGAAAAAAATAATAAAAATGAGGCTGGTTTCTCCGGCTGAGGAAACTCGTAATTTTCATTGGTTTCAAGGTCAATACTACGCTTTATTCGCGTGTTGTTTTTTGGTCGTTCATCGGTGATAAATAATTTCCGGATGAGGGAAACTTTTATTGGCTGTTTGTTTTCATTCGAATCGTACGGATGCAACGATACGTGGAATTTGTGAAACCCGGCATTCGGTGGACACTAATGAGTTTCCACGTGTGTACGTGCGTCTATGTATAAAGTTCGATACAACCGCGATCTCGGTCGAGAGAGCTCGCGACGATTATTTACGCGAGCTTGCAACCGGCAAGCTTACCGGGAAACATAAAAATATCTTTTTGCGATACAAGAGCGAGGAAGATGGAGAACGATCTCGTGAAACGAGAAGGAAACGTCAGAGAGACGGAGCAAGCCAGATTTCATGGATGGAATTATTGAGAAATCAAAATGAGAGAAACGAAGAGGGAATTTCCGGTCCAACGTTTTTATCATCCGTATCATGAATGATTTCAAAGCTAACGAGATCCTCGGCAATCCGTTCCTTTTGTGTTCATTTATCGCGTCGATTTTTTTTTTTATCCCCTTTTTTTCGTTTTTTTATTCGATGTATTTTTAGCAATTTTTATTTTCGGAATTTGAGCTATTCTTGTTTTCGAAATTGAAGGTATTTTCCAACCATTTTCCTTTCTTTAAATATTAACATATTTTTTTCAACATTTTTCATTACGAAATTTTAAGTTTGTTTTGTCTTGCAATATTATACATTGAATTTTTCAACGATTCCTCGTTAATTTATCGTTTCTGTTTTGTTTATTTATCCTCTCGTATTATTTTATTTTTTTATTTCCCTTTTTTTTTCTTTTTGTAAATCGATGTATTTTTTGCCATTTTTATTATGAGAATTTATAGTGAATTTTTCACTTTCGTGTTCGAAATTTCAAGTTCGTTTTTTTTTTTTGACATTTTATACATTGAGTTTTACGCGGATTGCTCGTTAATTAATCGGTTTTTTTTTTTCATTTTTTAATTAATCCTTCAAATGTATCTGTCACTATTTTACAAAAATACGAAATTTTCTAGTTCTATCAGAAATATTCATCGTACAACGTTTTAATAAAATTTCTTTTCCAAATATGATCTTCCCATTCATTCATTTTTCCCATCAGCTGATTACTATTTTCCATTCGTTCTCTTCGGTATAAAAACGTTTTTTTTACGCCAGGGGAAGAGGGGGGGGGGGGCTTCGTACTGCACAATTTAATCAGCCCGTGAAGTACAACGATCGAGAGAATTGTCATATGGGTCCCCAACAATGAAAATGGGGTTCCCATATGTCTAGTGATTTTAATAAATGTCAACAATATTCCCTAGGGCCAAAATATAACTATTCCCAAAGACATTTTGTCCCTATAACCTTCAGAGGATTTAATATCACAATTAAATCCAGTATCAGAGTCATTCAACGTTTCCGGACTTCTCGAAGTCACAGTCGTTAAAAGTTTTCTCGAGAAATGCAGTTTTTTTTTTTTTTTTTTTTTTGATTTTTTCACGATTTCCCAGGCAAACTTTTAATCCTGCAAGAGCTTTCGATCGACCCTTCGAGTTTCAGGTTTTCATCGTCCACTTTTTCTTCGCCGTTTCAGCCATCCGTTTTTTTTTTTTCGAAACGAAGTGATTTTGGAAAAAAAAAAAATTATTAAAAACCGAAATTTTCAAGGGAATTTCACGATTTTTCATCGAACGATGATTAAAAGTGACAAGAGCGTTACGAAACGTCACCAAATAGTAAAAAAAGAGCTAAAACGTACGAACGTTCGAAAGTCAACTCAAGAGGGAGGGAAAAGGAATGGGATAACGTTTTTTTTTTTTTTTTTTTTTTCACCGGAAAAAGACGAAGGTTTCGAAGTTTGAAATACGAGACATAGAGGAAAACGGGTCCTTCATGAATGATTGATAAGGTTTTTTTTTTTTTTTTTTTTTTTTTTTTTTTTTTTTTTTTTTTTTTTCGTGAACTTCCCTTCGAACTTCGAAAACGAAAGTGAACGAGAATCGACAGGGAGAATAAAACGTACAAATTGGAAACCCTGAACGAACGCTTTTCGAACTGAAAAATTAAAAAAAAAAAAAAGAACAAAAAAGATCACGAGTCTATTGCGTAAATAAAAAAATCATGGAAATGGCGAATGAAAATGAGAATTGATAAAAGAATTCGTAACAATGACAATCTATAGCATAAACGAAAGAAAAAGTTTCCAAGTATCGAAAATGTACGAAATTCGAGATGGTAGAAAATACGATCCAAAATAAAAAAAAAAAACAAATTATAACTGTAAATATAAAAATTAAACCCAAACATAAAACAAAAGTTACAAAGCATTGAAAATAAATAAACTTGAAAAACCGTGCTTCTCCGAATCTACCTATCCAAAAAAAAAAAAAAAAAATTAAACCATAAAAAATAAAAAACCGAATAAAAATTTCAAAAACAGCCAAAAAAAATTTTCAAAAAACATCCATATCGAAATAAACAAAACCAGTAAAAACAAACCAAAAAAAAAAACACTCGTCAAAAACCAACCCGTAAAAAAAAACCCCCCAAACCCGAACGAATTCGAGCAAGCCCAAGAAAAAAAAAAAAAATGCATCAAGATATTAAAAAAAAAAAGAATCAAAAATCCGAAACGACAGGAATCTCGTCGAGCAAACGACGGATCTCCGCTCCGAAAGCCTCTTTTTCTCCCGAGACACTTCCATCTTTCACCAAAAAAAAAACAACCAAAAAAAAACCAAAAAAAAAAAACCCTCTCAAAATAACGAAACTTACCAACGAAACCTGTGTCCCGGGGCGGATTCCGCGCGTTGCACACACCCGAGGATATCGTCCTGCGGGACGAAAAAGTTAACTCCTCGTAGTATCAGTAACCAGACGATGCTCTTATTAAAAAGGAGTAGCCGAGCGATAGTTGTGTCGCGGAGTGGGGAGACCCGTTCGAAGTAGTAGTGGAAAGCGCGCGGTCAGACGTTCGAGCTGTACCGCGTTTCACTCTCCCTCCGATTAAACCTTTTTCTCTATTTCCCTTTCGCAGCGTTCTCTTATGTTCCCCTCCACCTTCCCTTTCTTAATATCACTCCTCCGGTCAAATTTGCTCTCCTCGTTGATTAAAATTCTCGCGATCTTATCCACACATATATATATATATATATATATATATATATATTTAAGTACATGCATACGCACGTATATACACACGTACCTATTTATAGAAATACACATATATATATAACTTTACATGTGTGTATATATATATACATATAAATCTATATATATATATATATATATACGTTTGCATAAACTTTTCGTCACTTTATTAATATCACGAATATTCTCGAATTAACCGCACGTTATATTTTCGTATCTCGCGGAGATCCGGTTGTTTTAATAATAGTTTAAGTACGAGTCCGAGATGTGGCACGTTGGGTATCCGTAATCGGGTACCCCCGACCTTACTTTTCCCAAACCAACAATGGGAGTACCAATTATCCCTCGATCTCTATTTAAACATTGTTATTTTAAAATACTTCGAGATTATGTATTCTTTCTTCGTTCGAATTCGTATATATCTGTTTTTTGATATTTTGTTTGGGTTTGTTTGGGTTTGGTTTTTTTTTTTCTCGGGAGTTCCCCGAGCTTGCACAATTCGGGTCTCGATCACACAAACGGGCGAATCGCCAACTTTCGTTCTCGTTTCGATAATTCTTTTTTTAAAATATTGAAATATTTAGGTCTCGTTTCGAATAATTCTTTTTTTAATATTTATAATTTAAGATATCGCAAACGACGCTGCTTTTCAACAATTTTTATTTACATATATGTATATGTATATAAATATATACACGTACGTATATCAAAACGTATTTGAACACCCATATATATTTATATATACGTAAATAAATAAAGCCATATATACGTATACATAAATATATACATATATATGTACAAACGCGTCTTTTTTTTTTTTTTATTTTTCTTTATCTCCCGCAACTTTCTTTTCCGAGTGCGGTTGAGAAAAAAAAAAAGAACCGCGTAAAACGAGCACGTACGGAGTGGTAATGAAGGTAACGGAAGGTATTGGCGCGACGGTGGTCGCGACGATACTGCGCCCTATTGGACGGCCTTGCGCAAATATACCGACTCCCCACCCCCTTAAATTCCGTGTCCCGCGCGCACGCTCTTACTCGCTCTCTTCCCCCTCCTCTCTCGGTCTCTTCCTCTCTCTATCTATCATTTCGCTCAGGCGCAAAAGCAAACGCGAGCGCACATTCGCGGGAGCGTATGAAGGGGTAAAAACTACCCCCTACTTTTCCGCTCGTGAATCGTTCGTCGATAGATATATATATATATATATATATACCGCGCCCTCGTACGGAGCCCTGGGGTATCGGCCCCCCTCCCTTCCGGCCGCCCGAGCAGCATACATGCGCGCACATACGGAGGCAAATAGGAATGTTTTCTTTCAGCTTTTATCAGCGATACAAGCCTTGGGCGCGGGTATCCGCGCAACCCCCTTAAGGCTTGTACCCTCTGCGATCGTTTTTTTTTTTTCGTT
>JAPYZI010006164.1:0-17683 GCA_030523105.1 Ophioninae sp. A BG-2022a | reverse complement strand
CCCAAAAAAAAAGGTAAACCCAAACAAACCCAAACAAATTGAATCTCCAAGTAAAAAAAATAGTTGGATTAACCTAAAGTAAATTAAACTCGAGCAAACAAAACCAAAATACTCGTTTTACCAAATCTACATTTTTTCTTCGAAGAAATATTTTCTCTTTATTTTCAATCCATCATTTCGTATTTTCCATCTACACAATAAGAAACAAACAAACAAACAAAAACAAGGTTGATCATCTTTCAAAAATAATAATCGACTTGTCGTTCCAGGGCTTGAAACACGGCCCTGTATATTAATAATAGACGATCATTTTTTCGAGTATCGATAAAGGAGATACCAAGACACATTCCTAAATTTCCTCATTATCATTTTCGTCTTCTCTCATTACTCTTCCCATTTTTCTTCGTATTAACTTTATTTGGTTTTTTTTACCCGGCCTAATTACCCTCGTAATTAATATATGATATACTATATGATAAACACAACTGTTCATTGAGCGTGGGTCGATCCGTCCGTTTTTCTTCGATAAATAATGATTTTTTTCAGGTCTACGTAAACAAATATATAAATATATGTATATCCATATATATATATATATTTATATATATGTGTGTGTGTGTGTGTATATAAGTATACATATCTCCCGAAAAAACCGACGTTTCCCTAGAGATAATCGATTAATAATAATAAATAGAGGAACTACTTCGATGATCAACACGTTTAGCCTTTTCGTATTCAATCGACTCGAGATTCTAGCACCATATATCTATGTCCGTTCCTTCTCAACTTTTACAACTTTTTTCAACTGTCACGAAGCAACGAATCGCGATTTTCCACGTTGCGAGATATTTTTATCGGCGGTTCGTAAACTTTCCTTTCAAATTTTCACGATACCGTGACAACTCGACGTTCATCGTCATAGCCGCGCGGTCGAACTCTCGTAACGTCGAGTTCGCACCCCCCACCACGTACCGATGAGGTAGGGGAAAAGCTCCGGATTGGCTGCGGGCTGAAACGAGCGCGCGTATTGGCTCCCCTCCCTGCGCTCGACGAAAGTTCGCGCATGCGCAAAACGGATTTCGATTTTTTCGTCAAAAAAATTCACCGACGTATGTAACGCGTTTCGTAACGTTGCTTCGTTGATAAAACTTCGGAACCCAATAAACGGAGGATCAGGGAAGAACGATCGATCACGTGTACAAAAGTCTCTTTTCCGTAACGGTTACGTCATGTTACTAATGATGACTGATTTACTTGTGTTTGTATGTTTGTGTGTTTGTTTCGGTTAAGGGGTAACCTTACTTTTTTGTTTTTTTATCAATACTTCGATCCATTTTGTTTTTTCTCATATAATTTCGTGATGACGTATCATCCTTTGGCCCTGATTAACAACCGGTCGTGAGTCGTCTACTCTCGAATCTTGTACGGAGTATTATTCGCCGATTCATCGACGATCGATAAATCAAATTTCTTTGGGATTTTTGTTTTTTTTTTCTCGTGGACGGATCGGCCTCGACGTCTCTTCATTGACATTATTCAAAATTTCTCTCGTATTATATTATCTTTTTTTTTGTTTTATTATTGTTATTAATATATTCCTCTCAAGCGGCAAATAGACTCTAAATATATACATTTTAGATGGATATATATATATATGTATACATATCTATATATTAATATATATAAATATACATATATACGTATATCCAAAAACAGGAAATCACTAGGCCTAATTGATGACGCGGTACAAGGGGAGCGGGGAAAATGAAACGGCAGGGTAGGAGCTATTCATCAATGATAGGAAACCCCAATGGCACGAGATTCAACTGGAAATCGACAAAGACATCTGGAAAATAAAAACGGTATTCACGTTTAGGGTTGTTTGGATGAAAGAGAGTCGTTTCCGTTGGACATTGATTCCTACAATGGAGCGTTGAACATCGAAAGGAAACGAGGGTTCGACGATGACTGGTTCATTGGCTCGGTAATGGAAAAATCCCATGATTTTCGCTAGTCGAATCACTAGATTCGTGACTAGATCAGACTAGAGGGGCAGAACATCAAAATCGGTAAATTCGATGATCCAGGAAGTGGGAAACGAACAGTCCAGCCGAACTAGAAGGAACTTTGGTGAAAGGGGGATATTAGGAAAGAGGAAAAACGAAGATGATGAAGATAACCCAAGCATCCAAACGAAGAGAACTCGAACAACCAAACGAAGAGTTTGTTTGTTTGGTACGGGTTGTTTGTAGAACCCAAACAAACCCAAACAAACGAAAATCGAAATATACGATTGCTTTGAATGATTGAATGAAACGGAATTCAATGGATCAATCATTAGATCGATCAATCCAGCCAGAATAGACGGAACTTTGGTAAATAGAACCCAAACAAACCCAAAATAAAAAAAACCAAAAAATGTGACGAAAGCTTGAAGATAAAATTAGGAAAGAGGAAAAACGAAGAGGACGGTAGGATCGATTACCGCGTCATCGTATTTATTGTTGGTCACAGCTTGTGATCACGGAACCGGGTTGTGTGTGTTACGTTTGCATATTTGAATTAGAACGCGGTGCTGGATTGCGGCTGTCGTTGAACATTAGGACCGTAGGGTCCGGGATGTCCAAGTCCGCCACCACCACCGCCAATAACGTTGTCGCTTCGCGCGACCCCGATGTTACCCGGTTCCATGTCATAGTCCGGCTCGAGCGCTTCGTTTACTCGTCCGTTAGCCTCGTCCTTGCTGCCGTAAAGTCTTCCAGCTCCGGCAGCAAGAACCGCCATTTGTTCACCCTCAGCTGGATCAGGTCCAACTCTCTCGACGTCTTCGGGTATGTTTACGACGCAACGAAAGACGTCGTAACCCGGCGCCAGTTTGCCAGTTAGGAATGCAACTTGCGTACCGTAAGATACCCCTATTAGGGTTATCAGTGATATCAGCATTGCCATTGTACGAAACGGAAACATTTGCTCCTTCGTTTCATCGTCGTAACCCGGATAACGAATCAACGCTGGCAAACCCATCACTCTCTCACCACCCGTTATCCTCACTAGAAACGCTATCACGTACGCCGCCAAACTTCCGTATGTGTTGCAATACTCCTTGAAATGGACGACCATCAATAGCTGAGGGAAGAGTATCACGTAGACCAGGTCCGAACACATCGACCAGAGACCGTAGATCGATGGTATCGTCAATGCCATTGCGGTACTCAATATACCGACGATCACTATACCCACTCGCATCACCCAGATGATCTCCATTTCGGATGCCTGAATGTCCCGCGGAAATTCCCGTTTTATCCCTTTTTTTATTTTCAATTATCAAGCGTCGTACAAAGAAATCCATCAGTTTCCGTCCATCGCTTTGGATATATATATATTTTTTGTTCGATCGGGCGGTGATTCGTCGAGTTACGAAAATAATGGATTTCTTTTCACTAGACCTAATATCAGACGTCTGACTCGATCCAGCGTTTGTTCATTCGCGAAATCGACGAAGATTGCGCGCGCGCTTAATTTTCAACCGTTTGGATAATGTAATTGTGATGTCCTGAATAAAAATAAATTTTCGAAAAATATTGGGTCTTTTATATACTCCACTCACCCGCTGACGAAAGATGAGCTTGTAAACGTTCCTCGCGAACATCGAACTCGCCGACAGAATGCTACTGTCCGCTGATGACATGACCGCTGCTGATACCGCACCGAGCCCGAAAAATGATACGAACGGTGGCGTCAGGTACTGCAGGACCATCGGCAGGATCATTGAATATTCGTCCTTCGTTAAAGGCCATTTACCCCTGTAATCGGTCTCGTTCCAAGCTGCAAATGTTCATCGACGGAATATGGAATTTCGAGAAGAGAAGGTACTGATGTTAAGTCGATGGAGTTTCAATAGATTCGTTAACTTTTGTCTAAAATTGAACTGAAATCAATTCGGTCAATTTCGACCCGAGAAAACTTAAATAAAAACCAAATTCAATAAATCCAAATAAATTATTATCAAAATTGAAAATCAATTTTTGGTTTTTTTTTACCTATGGATTGTCGATTATTTTACGTTTATGGTTTATTTGTTAATTATAAATTGAATTATCAAAATTATTAGACAATTGATTATACATTTTATTATTAATTTAATGATTAATTTTATTATAAAACTAATTATACAATTTATTATGAATTAAATTATCAAATTAATCATAAATCTAATTATAATATTAATTATTAAACGAATAAATAATATTGTGCATGATTAATTTATTATTGTTGCGATATTAAATAAATCCGTGATATTCGTTATAAACATTAAAAAATCAAAATTTAGTATCGCGAAACAATTTTTCTTCGATCATCGATCGTGAAAGAAATGAAAATTTGATATTCCGAATCGAAAATGAAAATTTGCGTTGTCAATGGAAAGAAAAAAAAATGGGAATGGTGGACGAGACTCACGCGTTGCTTTAGCGATCGCCCCAATGATGACCGGTGGTATCGCCATCAAAAGGCAACCGAAGGCAGCGACGTAGCTGAGTAACTGGGCCCTTCCTGCCGTTTTCGACGAAAGAACGCGCTGAAAGTACACCTGCCAAGGTATACCACCGAATATCAGCAATAAACCGTTATCCAAATAATACCAATACTCGCTTGGATTGATCGCGCCGATCCAATCAACCTCCATCGAATCGAGTGGCTTGACGTACGGATTTAACCACGCGAATGGTATGCACATCCACTGTAACCGAGAATTACGTAACACTCGTCCACTTTTATTCCATTTTTATCATCGAACACTTTTTTTTATTTATTTAATAATATTATTAATATTTTATTCAATAAACAATATGATTGTTTTAGAAAACAGGTTTTTGTACATTATTCTTTTAACATTAAAATAAATATTTTAATAAAGGCTTTCGTAAATATATTTAATAAAAGAAAATAAATAAAAAAAAAGGCTTTTGTTTAATATTCTTTCAAAATTGAAATAAATATTTTTAAAAAACCAGACTTTTGTTAAATACTCTTTCAAAATAAAAATAAATATTTATAAAAACCAGGCTTTTATTCAATATACCTAATATTCTGAAAAGTTTTATTAATAAAAAAATAAACAGTATAATACATTGATAAAAACTTGATTGGCCATTAGAACTGTATGAAAACAATATAATGAATAAATAACAAAATAAATATATAATAGTTAATAATAAAAGAATCTACGATATTTGAAAAATATAAAAATATAAAAAATAAAATATAACAAACAGTAAAACAGCCGATAAAGTTTTCGAGCAAATTTTTTTTTTTACGTTTCTTTCGCGTTTTCGTTAAGGGGGCACTCGACACACGTGAATGCCTCGAAGTCGAGTACGGGTCGGGGAAACCATATTGGAGGAAACAGTAGTCGAGAATGATCCGAATTGAGATGTCTTCAAAGGTTTCCTTCTTTTCGGTGGTCCCTTGACAAGGACCAACCTTCCCTCTCGTAGGGAAAAGAGCCCCGAGATTGCCCGATTTTACGTATCATTAGATTAGAATTCGAGCGAAAGGGGATACTGCAAGGATTCTTTCGCCAGAATAGAAAAAGAATCCTTTGAAGGACCGAATGGATCGTAGCGATGAATTTACTTCGAAATTCGTGTTTGATCCATCCAAGGATTTATCATCCGATTATCCTGATATCCTTTAATTACATAAATCATGATTGTATAATTTGGAAAAAAATTTTCAATAATTTCGTCTCATCGAGCTGAAATATTTCACGTGAACGAGTATAAACAATAATCGTTTTGTTTACATATTCCTTTTGTTTGCAAACACTATTTATTTGTTATGTAAAAAAAAAAGAAAAAAAGAATATTACATAAAAACCCAAACAAACCCAAACGAACTAAAAAATAACAAAAGAAAAATGAATAAAAAGATTCAATAATTAATTCCCTCATTAATAATAACGAATGAAGTAAAAAAAAAAAGTATTATCTAATCAAAATAAAAAATATTAAGTGTCGAAAAAAAAAAAAACTTCGATTCGTTAAAAATTACCTTAATGAAAAGAAAACTTTTTTTCAAGCGAGAAATTCATTTTCGCTTATCAGCGAAAAAATTTTGCCATTTTTGACTATTTTTTAAAATTCAATTTTACATTGAATAAAAAATAAATGATACGACAAATTATTCTGGCTGTGAATAAATAAATGAGCTTTGCGAATACAAATATCGGATTCCTGCTTGCGATCTCAAGAAATAAATAAATCTTTTATTGTTTTTAATAGAAATAAATAAAGGAATAAACGTTTGTACTCACCAATCCAATGAAAATGCAAAAGAGTTGAATGACATCTGTATAGGCGACCGAATAGAGGCCCCCGAAGAGGGTGTAGAACACAGCTATGAAGGCGCTCAGTATGACAGACGTGCTTTGATCCATGTCAATAATAACAGCTATCGTAGCGCCTAGAGCGGCTAAAATTCCAGCCGCCCAAAAAACCTCGCCACATAGGGCTGGTAGAAATAGTAATCCGCCCATGCGTGACCCAAAAACGTCCTGGAGAGGATCCAGCATCGTAATGTACCCCTGCTGTCGCATCTTGTTGGCGAAAAATATACCGCCTGACGAACCGACAACGTTGGTGAAAATGCTGATTCAATTGAATACGGACATTTCAATTAAACGTCCGAAAACGAGATAATTGTTTGTTTGGGTTTGTTTGGGTTTGTTTGCGTTGATTGTCGGGCTGATGGCGTTTTTAATGATTCTATGAAGCTTATGATTATCAGCTTTGTAAAATAAACTTTTGGAACGAATTTACTTGCTATCAAAATTGACAATTGACAATTGACGGTTGACAGTTGAAATTGGCAGTTGTCATTGACATTGACAGGAAATTAATAATAGAAAAACGAATTCACGATGTAAAAATAGACAATAGATTAGCTAGAAAACAAATTAACATTTAAACAATGTATCGGATTAAACGAAACTAAATAAAATTGTATTTTCAAAAAATCTTCAATTACAGGGTTTTTCAATTGACGAAACAAATGATTCATTGCTTTACTTTGATTCGATTGATAAGTGAACTAAAAATTAAAAAAAAAAGATGACTAAGCTGAGCAGATAAATTAAATTAATAAAACAATTAACCGAACTAACTTAATTAATTAAAGTTATTAAAAAATAAACTAAGTTAAACAGTAACTGAACTGAAAAACAAATCAAATTATACTGAAATGCTCAAATAAATATAAAAATGAATTTTAGCCCATTTTGTCTCTTTGGGGCGATTCGAGGATTTTGTTTTACCCCAAAATTCTCTATATTGGAGGAATGCCCCATCTTTTCTCGTAATCGGACGTATCGAAAATTGGATTATTGTTTGGGTTTGTTTGGGTTTCGTTAATTACCGAAAATGAGGCTGAGGGCATAGCCGAATGGTGCCTGGCACCATACCACCCCGCTGGTGTAAACAATCTCGGCGGTACCGTTAATGTAACCTCCGCCGACCCATGTCGCCGTCATCGTGAAGATACCAACGAACAAGCCGATCGAACGACCCGCGAGCATCACCTCCTCCTCGGAGTCGTTTCCGGCTTCTTTCTTTCTGGCCGCCCATATTCCCACCCCAAGTATCAGAACGTAGAACAGTATGATCGACACGACCCCGGCGATGTTGAACATCTTTGGTGAGGATAGATCGACCGGCGTTAGCTCGAGTTGACGGAGACGGAGGTCCGAGAGGTACGGAATACGATCTGATTTGAGAACGCTTGGATACCTGAACGGAAACGAATGGTGGATTCGTTTTGTATCATCGATCGGAGACAGACGTTTTCGGTCCGTACTTTGTTTGGGTTTGTTTGGGTTTCTATTATTGGAACAATTTCAAACGTCGTTAAAATGAACCTAATAAAGTGCGCTGTCGAAATGAAGCGAACATCCGGAAGTGGCTTAGTTTGACGATGAAGATAATTTTTAAAAATAGTATTCAAACGTGTACGGAACGAATATTAGGTTGTTTGGGTTTTGTTTGGGGTTGTTTAGGTTTGTTTGGCGTTTGTTTGGAGTTTAGTGTTTGTTTGGGTTTGCGGTTGCTTGGTTTGTTTGGCGTTTGCTTGGCGTTTAGTGTTTGTTTGGGTTTGAGGTTGCTTGGTTTGTTTGCGTTTGTTTAGGTTTGTTTGAGTTTGTTTCGCGTTTGTTTGGCGTTAAGTGTTTGTTTGGGTTTGAGGTTGCTTGGTTTGTTTAAGTTTTTTTGGCGTTTAGCGTTGGTTTGGGTTTGTTTGGCATTTGTTTGGCGTTTAGTGTTTGTTTGGGTTCGAGGTTGCTTGGTTTGTTTGCCTTTGTTTAGGTTCGCTTGGGTTTGTTTTGCGTTTACTGTTTGTTTGGGCTTGTTTGGCGTTTGTTTCGCGTTTAGTGTTTCTGTGAGTTTGAGGTTGCTCGGTTTTGTTTAGGTTTGCTTAGGTTTGTTTGCCGTTTATTTGGCGTTTAGTGTTTGTTCAGTGATTTGAGATTGCTCGGTTTGTCTGCGTTTGTTTAGGTTTGTTTAGGTTTGTTTGGCGTTTGTTTAGGTTTGTTTGGCGTTTGTTTAGGTTTGTTTAGGTTTGTTTGCCGTTTATTTAGCGTTTAGTGTTTGTTCAGTGATTTGAGATTGCTCGGTTTGTCTGCGTTTGTTTAGGTTTGTTTAGGTTTGTTTGGCGTTTGTTTAGGTTTGTCTAGGTTTGTTTGGCGTTTGTTTAGGTTTGTTTAGGTTTGTTTGGCGTTTATTTGGGTTCGTTTACAAGTGACAGGCCAGATCCGAATATTAACGAGAAACGTACGTCGGTTGTAGGAGAGAGGAGTTTAGATCGGTACCTCTGAAGACCCCGCGGGGTACAGTCACGCAACAGCGGGGGACAGCCTCAGACGGGTACCGGTGGCATGTCTTGATGACGGTCCTTGAGAACGGCGGACGTGACGGGTGGGCTGATGTACTCGATATTAGGGGGACAGCAGTCACCCCACCGTAGTGAGGTCTTTTGGGAGGGGCTGTTCCTTGTCCTAAACGCGAGTCCGCCCATGGGCGCTGATGGCCATCGATTTTTCCGTTCAACTCACCGCCTCGCCCTGCCTCCCCGCCAAATCCAAAACTAGAAGCTCACCACGGCCCGTTTTACGTTCGCGACCTTCCTCCGCCTGGCGACCCTCTTTCCCGGCACCTCCGCGCGAATCTCTCTTCGATCCGTGGCTCTCGGCCCACCTGGTGTCAATAATCCCTTTTGAGCGTTCACGGTTCTTCGAATGGACGGTTCGCGACCTTGGCGCGCATGCGCCTCGCGCATCTCGATCGCTCCTGACCGGAAGTCATTCATGCACCAACCCTTAGGACGCGCTTCCGCTCGCGTTACCACCCCCACTTATTATTACTTTCTTTTATTCTCGTTTATTCCCCTTTATTGTTTAGCGTTTATCGTTATTTTTGTCATCGTATGGACATCGGTTAATTATTGTTAATTAGCTACTAATTATATAACGTTTATCGTTATTTTTAAAATAACATCTTCGTCAGGATTAATAATCGTTGATTTCAGTATTCATTAATCATTGATTTTTATCATTAATTATTATCATTGAACTTCAATCGTTATAATTAATCGTTAGTATTTTTATTATTATTATTATCATGATTATTAGCATTGATAGTCATTATCATTAATCGTTATTACGAATCGTTAACGTTATTATTATTATCATGATTATTGCTGTTATTAGTCATTATCGTTAATCATTAATATTATTATTATTATTATTATTATTGTTATTATTATTATTATTATTATTACGACTATTTCTATTTTTCATCATTATCATTAATCATTATCGTTAATCATGATTATTGTTATCAATAATAATTATCATTATCTCTAATCATTATTTTCAAAAATACTTTTCGACACGAAACGTTTCTCCACGAAAGAATTCGAAAATAAATATAACAACCGGAGCTCGAAAAATTTGCCAGATTTCGTGTACCTCGGAGGTATGTGAAATCGATCGAACGAAAATTGCCAAACCGCTCTATCGATTCAGGGTGACCCTTAGGACAGCGGCGGTGTTAGGGTTCGACATTAGGCCCGATGCACTCTGGTTGCAATTTTTTCTTTTTTTATTTATTTATTTTTTTCTTTTTTTTTCGCCACGGTTTCAGCGTATGGCGAACGGGAGGAAAATATCGCGAGGCGTGACAAGAAAAAAAACAAAAAAAATAAAAAAAAAAAAAAAAAAAAAAAAAAAAAAAAAAAAAAAAAAAAAAAAAAAAAAAAAAAAAAAAAAAACATTAAAAAAGTAACAATTATTCGAATTTCGAAAAAATGTGAAATTCGGAAAATTGAATTAAAAAAAAAAGTTTTACAACGAAAAAAAAAAAACAAAATTCAATGATTAAAAAAAAAAAAAATGGTAAAGCAATCGCAGAGAAAATTTGACACGTACGTTATTCTTACGAGCATGATTCTTTAATCTCCCCTCGTTTCGTAACACCGGAAACCTTCGGGATTTTCATAATCGCGTTGGGTTCGTTAAAATTTGAGGTTAATTCGCCGTAACCGTGATTTATCGTGAACGACCTTCGACCCGTTTGAATTTTCATGGCGTTTTCAAACTTTTCCGTTATTTTATCGTTTGTTTTTTTTTTTTTTTTTTTTTTTTTTTTTTTTTTTATTATTCTTTTCTTCGTCATCGTTGGTTTTTGTTTCGTGATGACTTTTTTTTTCTATTTTTTTTTTTTTGTTTTTTCTTTTTTTTTCGTTTCGTTTTCGAAACGGACGCGCGTCCGGGGCTTCTCGGGGGTTTCTTGGATTTTTGCGATATTTTTGTTGACGCTAGGTTAAATTTCTCGACGATAAATGGCCCGCTTGACGAATCAAATAACGGATGGTGGACTTTGCCGGTTTGTCGGAGCGAGCTTACTGCCACGTCCTAAACGTCGCGGCGAGCTCCCCGCACTGAAGGCACTTCGGGATATTTCAGGGGTGGACGAGGACCGCGCGAGGCACGTCCGATATTGATTCGCGCCCCTCTTCTCTGAGAACGAACCACCCCCCCCCCCCCCCCTCCACCCCTCCACCCCAAAGCCTCGCCCCGCCAACCCCCGCGACTTTCCACTTTCCGGTATCCCTCTTCTCCGTGACGTCACTAGCAGCCACACATAGGGGGATGCTAGACAACCCTCTCGCGATCTCTCATCCTCTCTTTGAAGACTCCGATTCTATCCCTTCCACCCTTTCTCTCTCTCTCTCTCTCTCTCTGTCTCTCTCTTTGTCTCTTTTGACGCGGAGCTTTCAGTGGAGGCGTGGACTTCGTGATTCTGCGCTCCAAAACTACCCCCCCCTTAAATACGCGCTCGTTATCATCTTCCCCTCGAAATCCCCCCCGCCCCTCCCCCGAAATACCTCGCCCAAACTCACGAGCCATCCGGAAAGCTCGGATGAAATTCGCTTTTGGAATTTAAATTCATTTTTGTAAAAATAGATCGAAGTGCCAAAAAAATAGAGAAGCAAGCTCGGGGGAAATTTGATTTTGGTATCCTAATGGATTTTGGCTAAAGTTTAGAATTCTGGATTTATTTTGATGATAATGTGGAATCTAGTTATATTTTGCTAATAATTATTCTAGTTTGTGGAAATGGATATTTCATAGGAGATTTTTTTTTCGAGTTGAGAAAAAAGAAATCGGATCTAGATGCGTTTTGGTGAACATTTGGAATCTGGATTTATTTTGCTGGAAATGATTTTAGATTTCGAAAGGATATTTCATAGGAGATTTTTTTTTTTTTCGAGTTGATAAAAAAAAAATGGGATCTAGATGCGTTTTGGTAAAAGTTTAGAATTCTATATTTATTTTGATGATAATCTGGAATGTAGATCTATTTTGGTGAAAATTTTAGTTCTAGATTCAAAAAGCGAATTTCGTACGAGATGTTTTTTCGATTTTTCGAAAAATGGATACGAGCTTTTTAGGAATTATTGATAGATCATGGTAATTGAGATTGACCTTGTTTTCTTCTTTTTTTTTTGGTAAATGGATTCCTCAGATAACAACCTTGAAGCTTTTCTGAATTGAAAAGTCGGATAAAATTTGATTTTGAAATCTAATACCATTTTGCTAAAAGTAGATCGAGATTCAAAAAAAAAAAAAAATTAGAGGAAAAAGGCTCCGATGAAATTTGATTTTGGAATCTAAATTCATTTTTCTAAAAACTAAATCAAGATTCCAAAAGCGAATTTCATACCAGTTTTGTTTTCCATTTTTAGAAAAATGAACAAGAGCATTTTACGAAATATTGATCAATCTTTTAAATGGATTTTCGCTTTATTTTCTTATTTTTTTTTTTTTGTAAATAAATTTTTCAGGAAACGACGTGGGAACTTTTCCCCTGAGAAGTTTACTCAAAATGACGTCGAATCGCGAAACCTCAGCTGAACATCACTTTTGGACCCTTTGGAGCATGAAAATGGATCACGGTTCCCCAAATGGATAATCGATTGGATAATCCACCTCGTGAACTTTACTCCCATTTTTCTCTTTTTCTCTTTCTCTTTTTATTTATTTACCGTCCTTCCAACTCGAGCTTTCATATCGAGCGAAAAAGGATCCTGATGACATTTCGTCCATTTCAATTCGATGTCACACCTACGTATCAAATGTTCCAATTCTTGAGGTTCGAATGAGAAAGTTTGCATTTCCGCGAAAGCCTAAAACGGACCGACGTCGAAACCTCCGCGATCGGTAGAGAGCTTCGATGGCACTTTGACCTTCTACCTTAATGTCGCGCTAACCCACTCGCTCGTTCATCAAACGAAATGAAAAATGCTTTTCCCGACAACACCGAATTACGCTTCAGATTTTATCCTTTCACAAAATTAATGAAAAATCTTCGAATGTATTTTTCAATCAACATTGTCGCCTTTTGTTTTATTGTTCAACATGATTATTATTGTTTTCACCGATTTTTCATATCGCTCGTTGGATCGTTAAAAACATTTAAAAAATTTCAAAAAGTTATTATATTTTCGAAATTAAGTATATTTTTTTTAAATATGGAAAACTATTTTAAAGTTGAAAAATAATTTTCAAGATTAACCAAATTTGTTAAAAAATTGAAAAGCTGAAATATTTCTTTTTAATTTTCAATGAATTAAAGTAATTTTTAAAATCTGTTATCGATTTAAAAAATACAAATAATTACTCTACTCCGTTAAAAATAAAAAAGATTAAACGATTTTTTTTTAATGAGTAGAAAATCACCAAAAATTCAAATAATTTTTCTTCATCTGTAAAGAATTATAAAAATGAGAATTATTTTTTTAATTAATAAAAGATCCCAAAAAATAATAAGATATTCGCAATAATTAGGCAAAATTTTTAAAATTATTCGAGATTAATCCAACTTAAAAAAAATGAGATTTTGGAAGAATCTTCACTTCAGTACTCATGGACATTTTTTAATAAAAAAAAATAAACATGTAAACCTGAACAGAGAATGCTTGAAATGAACTTGAAATCTCGATCTCGTTATCCCATTACACTGACCAGAAAAAAAAAACGACGTTGAAAATCGATTTGTCCTTTTGCGGCCTCAAGATTACGAGGCCCCATTGATTTTGATAGAAACGCGATACAGGCTGGTCGGTGGATCAAACTATGAGTATCATATACCTTGATACACGTGCAGAGTTCATGCATACATGTATATAAGATCAATATCACTTGACCCACTCTGTGAAATTCATCGACCGATTTCCACTCTGTACACGAGCCCCGAGAGACCTTAAGATAACCTTTTCTCCTCTCTTCATTAAGAGGCACATCTGAGTAAAAAGTGTCTTTTTTGTTTGTCAAAATTAATTTTTGTCGTCAAAATCGATTTTTTCCGTCGAAATATTTCAAGTTTAAAAAAATCTAAATTTCAATCGATCTCCACTTTGAGGATAAATAATATTTTCAAAAATACAATAAATCATCATTTTTGGACTAAATCATACTTTTTAAAAACCCAATGATTAATGAATTTTTAAAATAAATTACATTTTCGAAAAATCCAATTAAATATGCATTTTTCAAAAACATTATTTTTCAAAAAATTCCGGGAACAGCTCAGCCCGTAATATTTTAAAAATTTAAGAATTTCGTTTTTCAAAATTCATAAACGTAAAAAAAAGAAATAATAATTCTTAAAATTCCTTTTTTATTCCTATAAATTTAAAACTCAAATGTGACCCCTTAACTTTCTTCCGTTTCTCCTCGCGAATTTTTCTCGGTTCGTGCATACCTTGAAATTGGCTCCTTTCTCACCTCGCTTTGCCAGCGCTTCCGAGGTACGTTCGATGCGCTACCTGTACGTATCACGTGCCAAACGCACGTCTCTTTGAATGACAGACTGCGCTGTGGAGGATGGAGGGAGCGAAGGACGTACAATATTCCACTTTCACGAGAAGAAGAGATCGAAGTGTCTCCTTTGATTTCCGAGAGCGGTATGTTGCGGTCAAGAATAAAGTTCGAGATCGTAGTGAACTTTTTATTGCAACTTTTTCATTGGAATCATTATTATTTTTCAATTATAAAAAAAAAAACGTTGGAGTTCTTTTTTTATTTGGTCTATTTTGGAATATTTTTATTTTCGACTAATTTCGAAGTTGGAACAATTTTTATTTTCGACTATTTTTGAAGTTGGAAGTATTTTTATTTTCGACTGTTTTTGAAGTTGGAAGTATTTTTATTTTCGACGGTTTTTGAAGTTGAAAGTATTTTTATTTTCGACTGATTTTAAAGTTGGAACAATTTTTATTTTCGACTGATTTTAATGTTGGAACAATTTTTATTTTCGACTGATTTTAATGTTGGAACAATTTTTATTTTCGACTGTTTTTGAAGTTGGAACAATTTTTTTTTTTCGACTGTTTTTGAAGTTTAAACAATTTTTATTTTCGACTGTTTTTGAAGTTGGAACAATTTTTATTATCGACTGATTTTAATGTTGGAACAATTTTTATTTTCGACTGTTTTTGAAGTTGGAACAATTTTTTTTTTCGACTGTTTTTGAAGTTTAAACAATTTTTATTTTCGACTGTTTTTGAAGTTGGAACAATTTTTATTTTCGACGGTTTTTGAGGTTGGAAGTATTTTTATTTTCGACTGTTTTTGAAGTTGGAACAATTTTTATTTTCGACTGATTTTAAAGTTGGAACAATTTTTATTTTCGACTGTTTTTGAAGTTGGAACAATTTTTATTTTCGACTGTTTTTGAAGTTGGACCAATTTTTATTTTCGACTGATTTTAAAGTTGGAACAATTTGTATTTTCGACTGCTTTTGAGGTTGGAACAATTTTTATTTTTCACGATTACCCATAAAACTATAAAATAAACAAAAAAAAATAAACAACATGGAACGAGGTAAACCCGAAAAAAATGTTTCGTAGTCAAAACATTGACCCGTTCGTTCCGTGACAATACCGTTGATCCTAATAGCTTTTTAATCGGACTCTGCAGGATGAGAAATCCGATCCGAGCACGTGTCTCGTTCTGCCAGGGTGCTTCACCTGGCACGTGCCGATTTTACCCTGTCCGAAGACTTTTGCGTACCCCCATTGACCAGAATCCATCATGAAAAGAGTGCTTGACTTTTTGACATCGTCGAAATAATCGTGAAACTTCCGCTTGGATGGTTGGCTCGACGCCAGTCTCACGCTCCGTCAATCAGCTTCAATTCAATTGCAAAATTTCAATTTCCTTTTTTTGACGATTCATAACACTTTTCAAGATTTTTAATTCAAGCCAAAAACAAAATACCTGATTCAATTCCGTAAATTTATTCGTCAATTTTCCAAAATGCTTCTGTGATTTTTAGCTTCTAGCGCAAGGAAAAAAAATGTTTGCGCTAGAAGCGTGACGAAGTTACGTAAGAATAAAAATATAAAAAAAATTAGAAAAGAAACGGGCCATTGAATCGTAATTGTCCGAATCGGCGAGTGTTGCGAGGAGTCGCGTTAGTTTGAAATAATGCAAGATACGAAAATGGCCCGAAACGGTAAACCTGTAATTTTCATTGCACGTAAGAAAATCGAATACGAAAGATCGAGTCTTACCGTTCGATTTTGTAACGATTATATACGTAACGGTTTTACGTATAAATTTAATTTTCGTATCGATTTAATATTTCCGAAATTAACGAAATTCGTGAATTTCGATTTCCCCTTTATCGTTTATCGAAAGCAATTATATTCAAGAATCGATGTGTAAATAGAAACAACATTGATATAAAGAAAAATGCATAACGATTAATTAAGTTCGTTAACCGAACAACGAATACTTTACGAAATATTAATTTAAGAATGAAAAAGAAAACAAAATTAATTAATTAATTGTTATTTAAATTATTTAAAAAATTAATCAATTAATTATTATTAAAAATTATTAATAAAAATGAATTAATTACACTAACGCAGAGTGTCGCGAAGCTGAAATTAACCGAGTTTGTTAATTTAGTAGAATAAATGTTAAATAAAATGGTTAATTTTAATGACTGTTGAACAATAAAAATGAACGATTGTTAATTTTTATAAGAATGAAAAATTAGAAAGTAAAAATTAATTGATGCAAATACGACACAAACCGAAACAAATTTGAAAATTAAATGATAAGGGATCATTAAATAAGAATTAATTGGTTAATGGGTTTATCTGTAACGATGAAGCAAAATTAATCAATTACGAATTGACGCGTCAAAGATTTTTTACATGCGGAGGTCAAATCCGTGCATAACTGAGACGCTATTAAAACCGCGGAAAAACACGTTCCGCTCGCGAAAACCCCTTTAGTTTTCACCAAAAGTGGTTCTCGATGAGGAAACTGGGTCAGGAGACGACCACAACCATTGAAAAACGAAAAAAAAACCTCATTTCGCTTCGTTTTCGTCACCTTTTCTTTTTCGTCTTTTCTGACACCGCAGCGACCTCTTCATCCCCTTTGTCGTAATTATGCACGAACGCCGCGTGAGATCGCACACGGCGGACAAATTTGTCATGTTTACATTATCCTGCACGAAATTTTCGGCACGAACTCGACGGATCGCACTTTTAAGTTTTTTTATTTTGTAAACGCGGAAATTGATGGTTTTTTATGGTAGTCGAGCTTATTTTAAAAATAATACGGAACGTTGCTTATTTGATAAATATTAATTATCAAATCGCCGCGTAACGATCGCGGCTGCAAAAGGCGAAACATAGTTCGCAACTGGTGAGCTCGCGACATCTATCGGCCTTCCGCGTTTAACTTCACTTCCAAATATTATCGCAGTAACGCCATCTCTCGGAATTTATTCGCGATCTGACGGGTTACCTTCCGTCGATACCGCTGTCTAATTTTGTACTTTCGGCAAAAACTCGGGCATATTTGTAATCAACTGAGAATTTTCGATTGTACATTCGACTAATATAAAGGAAATTTCGTCGAAAGCACCGCAGACAAAAAAAAATTGCGTGTTTTTAGAAGTTTTTTGCGAGTTTTTCATAGAAATTTTGGGTTTTCGGGGAAATAAATGGTATATTCGTGTTCAGGGGATCAAATTACATCATAATAGACCATTAAAAAAAATATTAAAAATCAAAAATTTTTTCCGATTTTTGGGCAAAATACATTTTTTT
>JAPYZI010006156.1:0-10448 GCA_030523105.1 Ophioninae sp. A BG-2022a | reverse complement strand
AAATCCAAACAAACCCATACAAATGCCAGCAAACCCAAATAAATTCCAGGAAATCCAAGCAAATCCCAGAAAACTCAAACAAACCCGAGCAAACCCTACGACATATCAGTAAACCCAAACAAATTTCAACAAACCCAAACAAACTTCAAAAAGGTGGATCAATCTTAAACGCTGCCAACGTTCTGACCATCATCATCATTATCATCCAAAAAGCCAATCAACGATCCACCTTATCCTGAAGGACTTCCTCATTATTCTTGAAGGGTTTCCTCAAAGTTTCGTTCACCAAACTTTTCCGGCGTCCCTCAATTCAACCGCGCCAAGGATCAAGACCCGAAAAGTCGTGGAAAAAAATACGGTAGCGAGTGTTTGCACGTAGGGGCAGTTTGGAGACGAGGGCCCTCCGGTCATACGAGATACTCTCTCGTTTTGCCTCGGCTACCGTTGCGCGACGAAAACACTCGAAAAGAACGGAATTTCTATCCTTCCTCTTGACCCCTCCCTGCGTCCTCTCTCGTCCTCCGTTCCCCTCTTCTAGCCTTCTTTTGCCGTCTCTCACGTCAGGCGTGTGTTTTATACGCGTAGTTTTATTTTCTTTCCTTCTTCTCTCTCTTTTTTTTTTTTTTTTTTGTTAACAAAACCGTGATAGCCCCCGAGGAAGCTCGTGTTAGCTCGTGTTATTCTCGTTCTCGGACAACGAGAGGGAGATCGAGACGAAAGATTTTTGCTCTCCCTGAAACGGCTCGGTTGCCGCTCATAATAAAAGATATAAGGGGCGCCAGAGAGAAAAGTACCGGGCGAGGGGTAAAGATGCGGAGGGCCGAGGGGGAGGGGGAGGGGGAGGATAAGGAAGGACGCGATCTGAAGATTCGGATAGCCGACTCGTCTAGAGTTACCAGGTTGGGATTCCTATCGTCGCTCTTCCTGACGACGGCTCGGATACTTCGCGTCATCATCAGCCTTTCTCTACACCATTTTTCTCTTTTTTTTTCTGGTTGGCTGGACGTTTTGTTTGGGTCTGTTTGGGTTTGTTTGGGTTAATCAACCTCTCTACACCATTATTGCATTATCATCAGCCTCTCCCCCCACACCATTTTTTTCTTTTTTTTGGCTCGGTGGGGAGTTTGTTTGGGTTTGTTTGGGTTAATCAGCCTCTGTCTGTACCATTTGTTTTATGCTTTTTTCCTGGATGGGGTCTTTCTTTCGATTTGTTTTGGTTTGTTTGGGTTTGTATTGGGTTCGTTTGGGTCAAGCAGCCTCTCTCTGGACTATTTTTTCTTTTTTTTTTTTGGCAGTTGGGTAATTCTGACATTGTTTTTTATTGCCTCTGGGCACGAATTTTTCAAGCCACGAATTCTGTTTGGCGATAAACATTTCTCGAAACATATACCGTCGAGGATCTGAAAATTGGGCATTAAAAAATTGACAATAATTGACAGTTTCGAAGTATTCAATTGCCAGTCAATAATTTCTGATAATTGACAGAATTCATCCCTAATCTTTTTTTTGTTAATCCTGAGGGGAAAAAATTTCTTTTTTCGTTAAAAAAAAAAAAAAAAAAAAAAAAAAAAAAAAAAAAAAAAAAAAAAAAAAAAAAAAAAAAAAAAAAAAAAAAAAAAAAAAAAAAACAAAAGAATGTAGAATTGGCATAAATGCGATAAACGTGGGTGTCAAAATTCCATTTATTATTCTCGTGACGTGGGATCGCCTTTTCCACAGGGAAGGGAGGAAAAGGGCCCTTTTCGTTGCTCGGCCCTTTACTCACGTGGCATAGTGACAACTATATATAGTTGTCACGCCGAGCGATACGAAGGTGGAGGCCGCGCGACGACAAGTCACAAACATCGCGAGAGAGAGAGAGAGAATGATAAAGAGAGGGGGGGGGGGGGGGGGGGGGGGGGGGGGGGGGGGGGGGGGGGGGGGGGGGGGGGGGGGGCGCGAGCTCTGAGGCCCCTTTTACGTTTGCATATCGCTGGGTCGCGAGCGCGAGAGTAACGTTTAATCTTGGCACCGATCTTGAACGTAATTGAATATCTCTCACCGCCTTACACGGGGACCAGAAGCGGAAAAAGAAGCTCCGAGGGAGAGAAAAAAAAAAACGTGACCGCGCATATTCGTCCACCGAACGTAAAGGAGAAAGAAAATTAACGAGGCTAATTAATGCGTCCGATGAGATTAATTGATGAACTACGAGTGATGACCGAATCGATATAAATGAAAAAACAAAAAAAAAAAACAAAAAAAAACAAAAAAAAACAGAAAAAGTGGCCAATTGTGGTAAAGATTCATTATATTGTTTATTTAATATTAATGAATTAATCAATTGATAATCAATTATTTATTTTGATTATATTTATTAATGTATCTATTTATTAATCATTATTATTATTACTATTTATACTTTTATTATTTTTTTAATTTTTCAATTGTTATTATTTTATTCCTTAATTCCTTAATTAATTCATCAGTTTTTATTATAACTGAAAACTTTCCTTTATTTATGTTTCTTCACGTACTATATCCACGAAATAATTTCAAACGAAAATCCAATAATTATAAATTTAAAAAAAAATTTAAAAAAAATCAAATTCATCTACAATTATTATATATTTTCAAAAATATTTTGTTTACATTCCATATATACAAAATTCACTAAAACTCCCTTTATTCTCATCAATTCTTTCCTGTACTATTTTATTATTTACCCCTTAACTATTTCATCATTACTAAATTAAAACACGATCCAAAGTGACGTTTGGATCGTTTGTTTTCCCTCTCCATTTCTCTCGTACTTCTTCATCAATAATCCAAACGCACAATTAATATGCGCACTAATAATCCAAACGGACAATTAATATGCACACTATAAAAAAAAAAAAATCATATTTATAGGGCAATGAAGAATCTCGGTCGACCGATTTATCCGTTCGTTCCAATCATCCCCGTGACGGTTTTTCCACCCTTACCGGGAGTCAAAAGACGCGTACATTTTCTCTTTATTTTCGTGTTTTTTTTTTTTTTTTTTTTTTTAACCTTTAATACGGTTTGCGCGCTTGAACGTCGAGTGGCTGAAGGTAAACGAGCCGCAGTGACGTGGCGTAAATAGCCATTGAATTCGTGAATACCGTGGAATTCCCATGACACGCAGATCGATATATATATATATATATATATATATATGTATTTATGTATGTGTATATATGTATTTAGCGCGTGTACCTTGAGGACGAGTAATCCTGCATCCCTAGAAAAGGAGGGAGATAAATAAGGGAGGGGCGAAAGAGATTTAAACGCAGAAAAGTTTGGAGGGTTTTCGCCCTCTTGAGGGCGCGCTAAAGGGAGAGAAAGGAAGAGGTTTTGCGAGGCGGTGGTTATTGCGACCCTTGAACTTTGTTGGCGAACTTGGGGACTCCCTCCACGAGGGGAGACTTTTTCATACCCCCCTTTCGAATTTTTTTTTTTCGTACTCTTTCTCTCTTTCTATTTATCTGTGTGTGTTTTTTTTTAAAGGAAAATAATTTTTTCATTGTTTTTGGTATTTTTTTTTTGTTGGATTATTCAGTGATTTTGTCAGATTTTATTTTTTTATTTTGTTATAATAATTGTTTTTTTCAGGATTATCGGAATGTTTTTTTCGGTGGGCATTAATAGTTTTGAGAATTTATTATTATCTTCATAATTTCAGCGATTTTACTGGTTTTTCAATTGTTTTGGGTAAAATTGTATTTTTGTAGTATTTCTGTTATATTATTATTTAATTCTTATTTTTGTTAATATTGACAGTATTGTTTTGTAAACGTTTTTGTTTTATCTTAAATTCTTTTCTTTGATCAATGTTTATTTATTTGTTTTTCGACTGAAATAATAAAAATATGAAAAAAAAGAACAATTTTGAAAACAGTTTGTGAATTATTGAATATAATTTTTTTAACCAATAAATAAATAATCTTGGTACATTAATTTACAATGGGATCTCTTCGGTTTATTAAATAAATAAATGAATAAATAGTTATACTTAATAAATAGAACATTAAATAAAATAAACTATAGATAAGCTCAATACCTAATTAAATTCATGAAACCTTAGCTAGAATAAATGAAACAATAATTTAATAAATGAAAAAATATATTGAAAAAAATAAAAATAAATTTAAAAAAACAACTTTAATAAATTGAATAATAATTTAATAAATGAAAAAATACATTGAAAGAATAAAAATTAATTAAAAAAAAAACAACTTTAATAAATTAAATAACAATTTAATGGGTGAAAAAAAAAGTGGTGAAAAATTGATTTTTAAATAAATAAATAAATATGCACGTATTTGCGTGCTCTCACGGAAGGACCTTTTTGCTTACACGAAATACAATTCGTTCCGGATGCATTTGAGATTGAGAAGCTGCTCAAGGAAGAGAGAGAGAGTGCTAATCCCGGTTTTCCTCAGCAACACGCCCGAGGGCTCACTCTCCATTCCTTTTTCCATCCACTTTTCAAAAGAAAGCACACTCGTTTTTGAAAACTCGCGTGGATCTCACGGCCGAGGGAGTTTCCCCAATTGGCTGAGGAGACCGAGAGACACGACGGAGAAAGAGAGACCGAGGATCACAATCAACAATGGGCCTCTAACAAGCACACCAGAAGATCACGGCTCTTCAGGATTTTCGTTGGCGTTTAGCAACACCGGACAACAATACCGCGATGAATTCTTTCCGGCGCGCGTTCACCCAACCTGCAGTCCTTTCATCCTCCTCTTTTTTTTCTCCATCTCTTTTTTTGTTATTTTCAAAACGTAATTTTTTTTTTTTTTTTTTTTTAACGTACGGAATAAAAATTTTTTATTTTTTATTTTTAACGAAATGTTTTTTGGGAAAATGCGTTTTTAAAGGATATTTAAAAATCATTGATTTTTCAACATTTTTCTTTTTGACACTGTGAAATCGACGAAAATTTCATGGTATTCGTAATCACCTGAAGATTTTCTATCGGATAGATCTTCGAAACTATTTTAGAATCAGAAAAAAGCTACAAAAATCGTGTTTTTAGATGTTGTTGCGATTTTTTCACGGAAATTTTGTGTTTTGGGGGAAATTAATGGTGAATTCAGGTTCAGGGGACAAAGTTACATTGAAATGGACCAACAAAAAACATATTTAAAATCCAACATTTTTTTGGATTTTTGGGGGAAGAAAGTTTTTTTCACTAAATCGTGGATAACTTCTTTTCCTTTGAGATTTGCTACTCCACTTTGCACTCAATCTCTTCGTTATATTTTTCTCTTCAAAATGCTTTTTTTATCATTCAAATCCGATGATTTTTCGATTTTTGGCAGAATTTCAAAGTTGGACCATCGATTTTTGCTAATTTTTCCATATATACCCCTTTGCCTCTTTTTTTCCGATATTTCAACTGAACTTTCCGGGAAAACTATTAGCGATATCGATACGAATCCAACGCCATTATCTAAGTCAGGCAAAAACCTTTTCCAAACTCACCAAATGAAAGTCGATAGCACATAGAACACTCACCCTACGATCTTTTGAAATTTCGTGATTTTCAAGATTCCGGGAAAGTGGCCGGGGGAAGTCGAAAATTTTTTTTCCGTTTTTGAACCCTTTAAAAGGGTCTATTTCATCGGAAATTTACCGCTGATTACGAAAATGCCCGAGTTTTTGCCGGAAGTACAAAATTAGACTGGGAAAATGCAAAAAAACGTTTCTAGAATATTGTTCGCACATTTGTTCCTAGAATTAGATAGTTCAAGGTGAATGAAAATGTTCAATTTCAAATACTACTACATATTTTAGTAAACATTTCCTACAAACATTTCAGAAGAGTTAAAAATTCGAAAAATCCTTGACATTCGCAAATAAACGTAAATAATAAACGATCCAAACCAAAAAACAAACTGAAAATTGAAAATCTCGTTTCAGAAAGCTGCTCAATATTGCTACTTACGTCACTACATTGACAACGTATAAATCCTGCAAGGGACCAGAAATCGTGACTTTTGTAATCGAACATTTTCGTTGAGGGCTTGATTAATAACGGTCGTCGAATTACCGATGAATAGATTGGAATTCGTGTTGGGCGGGACTTTGGGGTCAGTAGTGAAGGAGTTTTCTACAGACGTGGTTGGGAGACTTGGAGATTGTTTCAGCGATGATCGGAGCCATCGTTAAATGGACTTTAGTCACAGTTAATTTCGTTAGCGGACGTTTAGTCATTAATGAACGTCGACGGATGGACGAGCGACCAGGAAAAACAGAGAAAGAGAGAGAGAGAGAGAGAGAGAGAAAGAGAGAGGAAGAAAAATAAAAGGGGGGGAAGGGGGGAGACGAAGAAAAAAATCTTCCGATTCGTATATTTATTGACGTTCGATGATTCGACAAATTTCTGTTCTCCATCTTCGATGTGTGTTCAAGCTATTGAAGGGAACTCTCGGTTGAATGTTTCGTATCCGTTCTTCTGTTCTCTTCTCTCTTTCTTCGTTTCCATTCTCATCTGCTTTCTCCTCTCCCCCTCTTTTGCTTTCCGTTAAGCCCACCTTTTCCTCCTTCATTTTTTTTTCATTATTATTACTATTATTTGAATAGTAGTAATATTATAAATTACTCCAATTATTATTGCTGTTATTTATACATTGAAACCCAAATTATTAACGCTTTTTTTTTAATACTCTTTTATACTCATTTTAGATTGATTTTTAAAATAAATACTTTTTAATACTATTCTTCGTAATTTTGAAATAGTTTTCTTACATATTTATTTTCTTAAAGTGTATATTTTACATGCCTTTTATATCGTAATTATATATGGATTTTTACTGATTAGTAATTCCTCATAATAAATTTATTAATTATCGATTTAATAATAAATTATTAGATTTTTTGAATTACAATTAATTTCTTTAATTATAATATAGTTATAATATAACGTATTTATTTTTGTTTTAATTATTATTAATGTAATGATATTTTTATATATATTCTACAGATGTGTTGAAATCATTATTTTTAAATTACTTTTTTCTTTGATTTTTTTAAAGATTATTTTTTTCTTGTTTGTCATTTGTGTTGGTACTCTGTACTTTTGACCGAAGGTATGACGGGCATAATAAACTCTATCATCATTATCATCATTCCCCCCCCTTAAACATCCTCATCAGATATTTTGTTGCCAAGAGAGAGAGAGAGAAGAAAGAGTAGGGAATAAAAAGAGAGGCCCGAAAAAAGCGTCTCGCGTGTGGTCACGTTTGGAGCTTATTAATGAATCGGCTGGGGGTCATCTAATGACTGGACACAGGGCGTGGCGGTAAGATTGCTAAATCAGTGGAAACCTTTATCCTCTCGAGCCTCGAATAGTCCGGTGCATTGGCCGCGATCACCCATCAGCCCTTTTTCGAGCCCTCCATCCAACGAGCCCTTAACCCTTTTTTCCCTCTGGCCAAACGTCGATGATCCCTCGAGAAACGTCTCTCATCGCCTCCCAATACGATCAATCCTACGTCAAAACCTTTTCGAAAAGGAGTCTCGCCTCTTGATTGAGAAAAGAGGAGATAAAAGTGAGGAAAAAGAGAATGGGGAAAAAAAAGGTAGGTAATCGCCAATATTGCGAACCAAAATTTCAAATGGAATCAAAAATACAAATGGCTGAGTAAAAATAATGAAAAAAATCTAATGAAGATAATTTTTTGGGTGGTGGGGGAAAGGGGTTTTAATGATTGATAGTGTTTTTTTAGTCCCTAGTAACTTCTTGTATAAAAATCAAAAATGTTTATCGATCTCGAATTTAAAAAAATTGTATCTTTGTTGTATTGCAATAAATACGAAAATCGAAAAATAATCAAATGGATAGGGACGAGATGAATGAATGTGAAAATAAAAGTTAAATTGGTTTAAAATAAACGAAATAGACATTTAAACGGTAAATAAAAAATAGCTGAATGCATTTCAGGATGCAATTTGGAAAAATCCTACATGATGATCATTTGAAATATGATAATATTTGGAGCATAGAGCTGAAAATATTAATTTAAGAAAAAGGACACAACATAAAAATTTGATCAACATGATGCATACAAATGATCAAAAATAATTTAAAAAAAAACGAGAATTAAATAAAAACAAAGAAACGGAGATAGAATTCTGTTTGGGTTTGTTTGGGTTACAAAATTTGTCAAAATTAAAACTCAGCGAAAAGAAAACAAGAAAGAGTTGATCATGATTGTGTTTGGGTTAGAAAATTTTCCAAAAAATGGTGGAAGAAAATAAACTTTTGCCATAACCCTTAAAAGTGATCGAAAATAATTTAAAAAAAAACAATAATTAAATAAAAACACCAAAACGGAGGTAGAATTCTGTTTGGGTTTGTTTGGGTTACAAAATATGCCAAAATTAAAACTCAGCGAAAATAAAACAAGAAAGAGTTGATCATGATTGTGTTTGGGTTAGAAAATTTTCCAAAAAATGGTGGAAGAATATAAACCAAAGGAAATGAAGAAACAGAGAGTTGTGGTTTTATCCATAAATCGACAAGACGAAGGGACGAGAGTAGGAGGATTCAAGAGACAGAGAGAAAGAGAGAGAGAGAGAGAGAGAGAGAGAGAGAACGAGAACAAGAACGAGGGGCGGTTTGAACATAATGTTTCCCACAGCGAGCGAGGAGAGTTGTATATTTTACGATATGGCGAGCAATTTGACATCTCGCACGAGACATAATTCACGCGGGAGCCCCCACACTCCCACCCATACACGTATACCCAACAAAAAACCATTTTGAACTCTTCATATCCATCTAACGTTGATTACGAGCCCATGGCTATTTCCAGGACAGTCCTCAAAGTTTTTCGGCCCTCTTCAATGTCCTTGAAACGACCTTCGTTTAAATACACTCACGTTCGGTTCGAAGTGACTGCGAGCCCGTAGGAACTTACGTGGTAATAGAAATGAGTGGAAAATTCCATTCGAGATCAGACAAAGTCGAGTCTCGAATTAATATTTGTTAAAATAAACAAATTATTAGTAAACAACAAGTATTCAAATATGGAAATATGTTTTTTAACATTTACTGTTACTGACAATTTAATTGTTATTTATTATTATTTTTTTATTTTAATTTACATTTAAGAAAATTCATTGAAATTTTTGTTTGGGTTAAAAATAACAATAACTTTCTTTTTTATGGAAATTTTGAAAAACAAAAAATATTTTAAGCTTGTTAAGACTATCTGTTGAATAATTCCAAAATTTTAACTTCGTCCTTGAAATCCTGTCGTTGAAAAAAAAATTTTGAAAATCAAATTTTCTCTCAAGAGGACATTAAAGATTGGCCTCTAATTTTTGTTCCTCGCGTACTTTCGAATTCGAAGCTCTGAAAGGTTAGACGTGGGACTGACGTATAAGGGAACGAAGTGAACTCTTTTTGTCGTGTGACCGACGGTTAGACGTTTGCCAACCGACGAATGTCTTCGGTTATTATAATTTTCAATTTGACGTGTAACTCGATATTTACCTTTTCCCTTTCCCTCTCTCTCTCTTGCTCTCTCGTCGTTCCAGTTACACGATCACGGGATAACAATTTTTCCCATCAGGTCAAACCCCTTCCGGTACAATAAATTCGTTACCTTTCATTATAATAATCAGGTCTACCAACAGAAATTTCCTTTCCCTCGTTTCCAATAATCATGATAATTATAATAATTACGATCATTACGCAACGTTAATTATAATAACATTATCATCAATATTTCTATAATTAATTAATTCATATTGAAGATCAATAAGTTTATTAATTAAAGATTTAATTTTATGAATTCATAAAAATATTGAATAATCATATATTTTAAATAATAGTAAAAAATAATATTAAAAATATTATATAATATAATAATATTAAATACAATATAAATATATTAAATAAAATATATATATAATATTCAAATGATAATACAAAAAGATTAATATTCAAAATAAACCTCGATTCTAAAAATGTTAATTTTTATTAATTGTTGTATCTAAAAATAATTATACGTAATTATTAAATAACGAAGACAAAAAAGCAACAGTAATAAGAATCATGAATCGTAATAGCAATTATTACAATCAAGTATCAAAATTAAACAAATTATTATTATTATCACCCGGATATAGTCGATGTTATTCTTGTTGTTATCAACGAGAATAAGCTTTTGTTTACGAGGCTGCTTGGCTCTCGATGATCCAGTTGGCTGCTCCATATATTTATCCTCGACCTATCAGGATATATACGCGTATGAGTACGCTACTTGCCGTCGTGATACTCGCGGTATCACGAGAGGCTCGTTCTGATATTTACGTGGTCGTATAGATCGGGTAATTGCTCGCAGTACACTTTTCTCTCCTATCGATACATTTTCATTTTATATATATATATATATATATATATATATATATATATATATATATATATA
>JAPYZI010006155.1:0-18683 GCA_030523105.1 Ophioninae sp. A BG-2022a | reverse complement strand
TCCGACTTTGAAATTCTGCCAAAAATCGAAAAATCATCGGACATTAATGATTAAAAAAGCATTTTGAAGAGAAAATCATAACGAAGAGATTGAGCACAGAATGGAGTACCAAATCCTAAACGGAAAAAAGTTATCGATGATTTAGTAAAAAAACTTATTTTGCCCAAAAATCGAAAAAAAAATTTGATTTTTAATATTTTTTTTATAGGTCCATTACCATGTAATTTGACCCCCTGAACACGAATCTGCCATTCATTTCCCCAAAACACCAAAATTTCAATGAAAAAATCGTAAAAAACGTCTAAAAACACGATTTTTCTTTTGTGTGCGGTGTTTTCGCCGAAATTTCGATTACATTTGTCGAATGTACAATCGAAAATTCTCAGTTCATTACAAATATGCCCGAGTTTTTGCCGAAAGTACAAAATTAGACTGGGAAAATTCAAAAATCGTTTCGAGAATATTTTTTTGACATTTATTCCTAGAAATGGCGAGTTCAAAACGAATCAAATGGTGGATTTGTTGGAATATTAATAATAATTCAGGGGTTGCTCCGGATACTCGTATCAATCGACACTGAATTTCCCCCAACCCCCATTTTCACGGATCACATTCCATCGTGGAACACCCTGTATATCTTATATTCACAATTCGTAAAAAAAGCCGTTTACTCAAAGTGGCGGGGGTGCTAACTTTGCGGCGGTCCTCCATAACAGCTGGTCGCTCGTGACGCCGCCAGGCGGCAGTTTGGTTCGCAGAATACTTGTTTTCAAGCCGTGCCGTAAGAACTGTCCTATGTACGTCTGACTTCGTTGACGCAGCCTCCGCTCGCGTCGGTAAAACAAAATTAACGCGAGCTACAGCTATCTACTCTCTTCTTCCCTCCTAGTCGTGATATTAACCAAACTTTATACTTTACAGCATTTCCATCACGACGCTCGCGTCGTAAAATAAATTGTAATTTTTTTCGATTTAAACAATTTGGGTAGAAGACAAGCGTTCGTCTATTAATTTGACGTTGTCTGGACAAGTTTCATGAAATTCTCAAGAGCCGTTTAGGAAATCCGTAAGAATCACACAGATTCGGATAAAAAAAAACGAATATCCCGCAAGAAAGCTTTGGGTTTTGCCACGTTTTATCGAACTATTATCCTTGAACACACACTTTAACGGAAAAACCAGCGCATCGTTTTTGCATTTTTCATTTAGCTCCGCCAACGTCTGGGTGAAGACAGTGCCATCCCCGCGACTGAAGACAACACCCATCCCCACGGAAAACACAAAACATCTGGTCGGTTCCGCAACAATGTACGTCACGCAGAGAAGGGGAACACCCACTGTGGCTCTGGTAAATCCGTGCGCGTTCAACCGGCGCGTCGAAGCTGCGCGTGAACAAAACATTACCCATGATGCATCTTGCTCAGTCTTCTACGTCACGGCTGGCGTGCTCCGTCTCCCTCTCTCTCTCTTATCTCTCGTTCACTCCGGCGCGTACACGGGCCAAAATCCAATCGGGCGGCCTACGCCTACTCACGCCCGCGACACGGCATAACCAAGCACGCAAGTGTCGAAGTTGGATCGCTTTCTCGTACGCGTTTCGACAAACGCTTCGCCTCGGTCAATGATGTCTCCGCTATTTTTTTTCCCACCCATCGATATCCTTCCATGGCCGCAGAACGCTCGACACTCGTAATAGGGGTGGAAAGCTCTCGACGCGCGTTCGCACCGCAATTGCTCAACTTTTAGGTTATAATTCATCAATTTTAACCTATAATAGAATATTCGAGGCTAATGAGACGAACAAAAAACAGTCGGGAAAGAAACGAGTCATTTTGGGTGTGAAAACATTTCGGTACACGTGACGTATCTGCTGGTTAATAAAAAAAAAAGTCGTAGACGCTTAAACAGCTTCAAAGGCAAAAAAATAACGCACCGAATAAACACGTATTCGATTAAATCTTCGGACTTGAAATCGCGCAAATACAAGGTCGTATTCAAAATTCCGCGCTCCTGGAATAAAAAAACGTTCGATGATTCCACCGTTCTCGTTTATCCGATTTACCGACGCCCTGTCAGACCTGTGTCCGCGGCGTCGAATGTTCATTCAAAAAAATGCGACACTCGCGGGATACGATTCGGTCTGAAAAATGCGCGTAATTTTTTTTTGCCCATCCTTCGGGATCAAGGAAAAACGCGAAGGAGTGTCTCTCCGGGGCAAGCGGTCTACCTCGTGGGCCCCCAGTGGCTGCAAAATAAACTTTTAACCAAAACGCTCCTTCGGCCCGTTTCGCAAAGGGGAGGAATAAACGAAACGAAACTTTTAGCGTAATAATAATATTGTTGTTGTTGTTGTTTTTTTGTACGTTTGATGTGTAGTAACGAATAAGGAGGGTACACGACAAGATATACTTCGGACGTATATATCCTCGCAATCTCATTCACTTCTCGTAACGCGCACCGTGTGTGGTGTGTGGCAATGTCGGGGAGTGACAGCCCAACATTTTTTCACGGTCAGCCGTGGTCCAGCTGGATCGAAAGAATCGGAAGGGACAAGCCTTTGAGTAAGTTCGTCATTAATCTGTATCCGCATAGCTAAACGTCTCCTAAGAATATTCATAATTACATCGATCGCATCGAATGTTTCATTAACCTCGAAAGCGTCCAAACCTTCGACATAACCTCAAAAACTTCCCTCTTTGTCCACTCGGCTTACTCGAGGCGCTCCGCATGCGTGAATAAACGTGTGTGTTTGCGTGTATACACATCGAAGTATAAATATAGAATCAAATAACCGCACATACACATCCATCGTTACATAAATATATATATATATATATCACGCGTTGCATATATTTTTCCTATACGGCTCTAACATTGCTAGAAAATCGATGTTTTCTTTTTCCTCTTTTTCTTTTCTTGCGGCGTTATTATCGATTCTCTGTCATTTGGAATCGACCGATTCGTCATTCGAATCGTGGATTATTTGATGATATTGCTGTTCCGTCTTAATTACGTAATTGTTATGAAAATATTCAATCAGAGATCCTCCGATGACTCTACGCTGCTCAGTTTCCATTTCTTTATTTATAAACTAAACGTATAAGATCTATTGGTCAGGATACAGCTTATCGTTCAGAGATGAAAGCAACGTTCCAGTTCTGGCCTTTAGTTTCAACGCTTAAATATCTCCGTCTCGACAAAGACGACAGAGATAAATCTTGAAAAACGTGCGGCTTGTACCGCTGATCTTGTTAAACGTTGTTTTCCGATTATAGGCGATGAGGAGCCGGACGCGGAACCTGCCAGCTCGGTTACGCGACTGTCGTCCGATGGTAAATTTATTTCGTTTCTCCGTCACTTGCTCGTGAGATTTTCATCGCACGAGCGATGATCCTGTAACGATGTTTCCGTGATACTTGAAGAGAGGAAATTGCTGTTTCAGATATTGACCTCTACGGATTTTGCCCCGAGAGGGATACCTTCTATGGCGTTGTTTGCGAGATATGCAACGCGATTATCAAACCACAGGCCCTCATACAGCACATGGGTAAATTTTTCATTGTCAAGGCTAAGCGAACGTTCGGATTGCTCGCGTCGCGAGCAATGACACTTGGAACTTGGAACGCCGAGAAGTTCGGTGGTGTATTAACAGTAGCGGTCAAATATTTCATCGAGCACGAAGCAAAATGTTATCGCTGTTCTTTCAACGTCGAAGGACGAAAGTAATTGGAATAAAATCGTAAACTTTAGCAAAAATGAGTAGCCAAGAATTGAAAGATGTATGATTTGATTGCATCGAACGAATAATAAGTAGTAATGATCATAAAAATAAACAGATAAGAATTGAAAGATACATGACTGCGTTGGATCGAACGAATCTTTTTATCACTTTGACATCTGCTAATACAAATTTTCGATGATACCAAAAAGCGGCCGATTCCATATTCAATAAAACGATGTTTTAAAGCGTATCGATGCTTCGTTTGAACAGAGAGTCGACATTCTTCCGGAACGGTGAATTTGCCACCGCCTTCAACGCCTCTAGTGAAGCCAGCGGTGAAAACGCCCTATTGTAAAGTGTCGAAACTGAAGAGGACACAATCTTCGGGTCAGATACAATCGAGTGGAAAAACGAATCATACGGCAACGACAACCGCGGCAACGACGACTTCGTCTTCCTCGTCTTCGACGTCGTCAACGTCGTCATCGATAAAGCGGACGGCCGAACAAGCGAACTTGCAGAGTCTCTCGTCGCTGGCATCACCGCGTTCGCCACTGGAGTCGATACCGGTGCAAGCGTCGAATTCGACGATCGTTCCATCAAGTCCGGTTAAAAGTCCGGTCAGCAGTGGCCAATCGAGGCGAAAGAGGCTAAAGGGCGATCGAGGATTGTTGAAAGATCGGGAATACGATGCCGATCGTCATTGCGGGGTTTGGAACGACGAAACTGGCAAACCGTGCACCCGATCGTTGACCTGCAAAGCCCATACGGTTTCACTTAGACGAACCGTTGTCGGGCGTAGCAAAGCCTTCGATAAACTTTTAGCTGAACACAGAGCCGCCAAGGAATTGCCAAATCGAACAGCCAAAGTTACACTCACCGGTACCGTCACCGTTTCCACGGCAAACAATCCGACCATCGTCAATTCCTTTCTAACCACCAACGCGTCCGTTTCGGTCAACGATACCGACGCTACTCCGGGATCACCACCGGTTCTCTCATTGCCCGATACCTATCCACTGCCCAAGGTAAATTATACGTCCGCCTCTTCTTCTGGTTTCTTTTTCTTTTTTCTTTCGTTTGTTTCTTTTTTCACTAATATTTTTTGTCATCCTCGGAGTTTGGATTCGCCGGCTCGGACGTGCCACGATCGATCGGAAACTTCATCGGAAATCCTTCCATTTTTGGTTTTCAAAATTATCGTCGATCTATATCGAAATATTTACGAATTGGAAAAACGATACTTCGCTTTTGTTTTTTTTTTTTTCTTGGTTTTCTTTTTTTGTGTTTTCGAATTTTGACGACGAACAAACCCGAACGAATTTCGACACAGAATGGAATATTTCGTTTGGGAATTTACAACGGATTTTGGGATTGGAGATCTAGAGAATTTTTCGGGGATAAATAAATCCAAACGCGAACTAAAATTCAAAATTAGAAAAACAATTAAACAAAAAATTGGACTCCGATGCGTGTCCAAACTCCTCGACATTTATTGGTTTATCAATTCGAGCGATTTCCGAATACGAATCGTCAGAAGCATCGAAATTACATCGAAATTACATTGTCGAAGTGTCAAAGTAATTTTCAGTCTGAAAATATAATTTCCATGATTTTGAAAACGATACAAACAAAAAAAAATCATGTACGGAGATCGAACAGACACCGAAAATGAAATCTGAATCCTCTCCCTTAGCAATTTAACTTAATCGAGGGTCCATTAGGGGGTTCGAGCTCTTCATCAGTCAATCGTTAAAAAACAACCAAATTTTTATTAGCCAATCGATAAGGCCGATGAAACTTTAACTTCCGGAGTTCAAATTTTTTTCATACGAGATTAAAAAGCAAAGGAATCGAAAAAATAGAAATTGATCGATTGAAACGGATGTATAAAAAAAAAAAAAAAAAAAACGGAATTCAATTGAAGCCGAACTTATTATTTTTCGTATATTTCTGAATTTTATTTTCAATTCCATTGTTTTTTTCAATCCAGAAAATAATTTATTCAATGTCATTGAAGATAAGTCGATGAATATCGATTCGAGATATCGATTCGATATATCGATTCGATATATCGATTCGATATATCGATTTATGAGAGACCCACATTAGTTAAAAAAAAGTCGATGAAAAGCTCGGCCTTACTGAAGCGACGAACGAAATATCAAAGAAAACATACGAACAAGAGTTTTTTGTGTTTCCGTTGATACCTGTTTTTTTGTGTTGTTTTTTTTGTTATTGCAGGCTGTTGATTTGCTTTATCGGTGTCTGGCCCCGCATGGCTCCGCTAAACCTGTAAGGCATGGTTTCTTATTTTTTTCTCTGTGCTCTTATCGAGCTACGAATTTTGTTTAGCTTTACTAAAAAAAAAAAAAAAAAATCGATGTTAGAACATTTGTTTTTTTTAGTTTTCTTGTAGCAACAAAAAGAGCTCCGATGAAAACGCCAGTTATTCGAGATATTAATCAAGTGTCTTTTTCTCTGTTTATCTTTTTTCCCGCGTATCTTCAACGACGAAAAAGACCAAACTGGAGGAGGATTTCGTCAACGAGGAGTTGCGTCTTGAGAATGCATTGGGAAGTTCATCGATGGTAAATACTGGTAAATCAATGATGACGCCGATATCAGTCGTGTTGCCATCGCTTTCACCGATCGCTTCGAGCAACGATACAACGGGGAGTTCGGTAGCGACGTTAATACCAGCTTCCGTATCACCAGCCGTAACATTGATTTCCTCGACGATTTCAATGGCTCGTAGCATGCCAGGAAACGTTCTGGAAACATCGTCGGAAGCACCAATCGAAATGGATCAAGTAGAGAGTATGACTCTTTACTCACCGGTATCCGTTTACAAAGATCCAAAGTCGCAGATTGTTGTTCAATTGCCACGAGGGAACAACTCGATTCAATCACCGAGGAATTATCAGGCTCAAGCTTCGATGCCCAGTTTGAGTATTTTCGAACCTATCGAAACGACGAACGATACCTCACCTCAACAACAACAACAATCGCAACAGACGAAACAAATGGCCAATGGGAAAAGGCCCAACAGCCACAGCGTTCTTCTCAGCCCTCTCGGTCGTCACGCGAAAAGAAGCAAACACGAGTATCGTCAGGAATACTCAACGTCTATACAAGTCGAAGCTACTACCACTTCGAGCCCCTATCCTCATTTCGGTGATATTGCTTGGTCGAATTGTCATCCGGAACCCTTGGCGGTCAGCCGATGGCTTCGTATTACTTCCAACCGTAAACAATACAACTTCAACATTCACTGACACAAAACCCCACCCACTCCAGGCTGAGGACTCTCGGTTTTAATTACTCGTTTTATTTTTTTCTCTTCTACGCTAATTCTTTCGTGATCGGAATTTTGGGATTTTGAATACTAGAAATTTGGAATTTTGAGATCTCGAATATTAAGCATTCGGAATTTTGAGATTTCGGTTATTCAATATTCGGAATTTTGAGATTACGGATATTAAACATTCGGAATTTTGATATTTCGAATGTCAAAAATTCGCAATTTTGAGAATTTTTCGATCGAAAATTTTGCAATTTTGAGATTTCGAATATTAAAAATTCGGGATTTTGAGATTTCCGGAATTTTGAGATTGAAAATTCGCTATTTTGGGATTTCGAATATTAAACATTCGCAATTTTGAGATTTCGAATATTAAAAATTCAGAATTTTGAGATTTCGGATATTAAAAATTCAGAATTTTGAGATTTCGAATATTAAAAGTTCGGAATTTTGAGATTTCGAATATTAAAAATTCAGAATTTTGAGATTTCGAATATTAAAAGTTCGGAATTTTGAGATTTCGAATATTGAAAATTCGAAATTTTAAGATTTCCGGAATTTTGAGATTAATAATTCGGAATTTCGAGATTTCGAATATTAAAAATTCGGAATTTTGAGATTTTTGAGATTAATAATTCGCAATTTTGAGATTTAGAATATTAAATATTCGCAATTTTGAGATTTCGAATATAAAAAATTCGCAATTTTGAGATTTCGTGTACTCTCTCAAATATCTCTCTCTCTCTCTATCTATCTATTTCATCATCCGGAGGTAAAGTAGAAATACGAAAAAAATGATACGTTTCTGATCGATGCGATGTGAATCGTTGTTGTTGATGTTGTTGTTAATGTTGTTCATGTTATTGTTCCCAGTAGTTTTTTCTTCTCCTTTTATTATTCTTTTCGTCACATCGCCGAGAGTCCAATCCTGCGTTTTCGTGTCTCTGTGTGTAAGTTGGATAAAACGCTTCGTCGAAAACTTCATTGGGCGACTCGAAGATTACGAGGTATAGGAAATCCAAACTTTTATCAGAAAGCTCTAAATTCAAAATTTTAATATTACGAAACTCGAGAGTAGGAAACCGGAACTTCGATTTATCGGATTTCTCAATATTCTTCATTTTTAATATTCCGGAACTACAAATTTCGTGTTTCAAAATTTTCATCGCGTGTCGAATTACGAAACGCGTAGTTTCGGAATATTAAACATTCAGAATTTTGAGATTTACGGAATTTTGAAAATTTTGAGATTGAAAATTCGGGATTTTGGGAATTTTGAAATTAAAAATTCGGGATTTTGAGAATTTTTAAATTAAAGATTCGGGATTTTGAGAATTTTGAGATTAAAAATTCGGAATTTTGGGATTTCGAATATTAAAAATTTGCAATTTTGAAATTTTCGATTAATCGTAGTTCGGATTTCCTATTCCATCGCGATGGTACTTCCGCGTTTTCCAATAAAAAAAAAAAAAAAAAAAAAAAAAAAAAAAAAAAAAAAAAGAAAAAAAAAACGAATTTACGATTGAAGCAAATGACGGTTCAAAACGCAAAGTCACGGTTGTCGGCACAGCGGGAATTGTACATACCGACGTTGTATCTTCAACGTAAATCCCGTCGGATTTTCTGATTTTCCCGCGGATTTCGCGTTTCGATAATTCATTAACGAGAGGAGGGACGAAAAATGGGGTTTGTCGCGTTTTTTTTTTTAAATTTTTTTTTTTATCATCGCTGATAACCCGTTCGGTTGATAATGAGGTTTCGCGTCAGATCTTAGACGTTGGATCATGCGCAAACCCCTTTTCTTTTTCATATATATATATATATATTTTTTTTTTCTTTTTTTTCAATTGTACATAAAAACTGAAAATTCTTAGTATTATCGTAACGCCAGGTTTCATCGGCCAACATTGTACATTTCGTTTTCTTTTATACACGAACGGATCTCTTACTTTCGTTTATTTTTTTTTTTTTTTTGTATACGAGTAACATTAAGGTTGATAAATTATTGATGTATTTAATTCGTGGATTGATCGTAAACTTCGGATGAAATATTTGGGGATTTTTCGGCCGCACGTCCGCGTTATCCGGGCTAGAACGATTTTCCTTTTTTTTTTCCGTTTTTTTTTTTCGTGTCTTTTAACGATGTCGATAAGTGAGAAATCGATGAAATTTTTTAGCCTCGGAGCAACCGGAACGTATTTCTTTGTTTTTCTTTTTTAATTTGAATTTGTCGAAAACGTTTTGGCGTATAGGGCTGTGCTAAGTTCAAATCAATTTTAACGATAATTGTGTATTTTTTTTGTTTTTTTTTTTTCGTCGCTAAAAAAACGAACACGAGTCGGTGGATTTTGAAAAAAAATTTTTTTTTTTATTGACGCTTTTCATCCGGACATGAATGTGCAGCCAGTAATATCCTCGAAGTAAAGTACGGGTATTTTAGGAGATCGATGAGTTTCCCAACCGACGCTTCCATTTGGTAGTTTGCCAAGACAATTGTCGTTTATATTTAGAGAAGACGATGAACTGACGAACGCATTTAACGATTTAAAAAATATTGAGGCGATTGAAAGAAAAAAAAAAAAAACAAAACGAAACGAAACAAAAGAAGAAAAAAATCGAATGGAAAACGAAAAGAAAAGAAAAAGAAGAAAACGCGCGTATACATGTATCTACGAACGGGGGCATTAAGATTTAAATCGAGGCTTGACACCGAGCAGGATGGAAAAGATGCTCTCGAGCTAAAGCTCCGGAAATAAACCGGGCCCTGATAATACCTGACGTGAATTTATTGGCGCGTAACGCCAGATGGAGCTCTTATCTTCCGAATGAAAATCTATTTAAAAAAAAAAACAAAAAAAAAACAAAAAAAATCGAGTAGCGATAAATAATTTAGTCCCGATAGAAGTGTGAAAAAAAAAACGCTTGCCTAATAATCCGAACGAATTTTTTCGGATCGTGACGTTTTCGATGTATTCGGTAATAACCTCAAAATTCCCCAAGAAAATCGTTAAGCCGGATATAAAACGAAGGGAAAAATATTACGACTCGGGAAAAAATGGTAAATTCTCAAAATTCAGCTCGATCCGCGTTATTCGTTCGACGATGAACGAACGAGTCCCGAAAAAAGGGCCGATTAAAAAAAATGGCGATTATTATTACTATTATTATTATTATTATTAATTTTTTTTTTTTTTTTCGTTCGCCTGACTCTACGTATTACCGTTGTAACGAACCCGTTTATCGGATTATTCTAAGACTGCTCCTGTACGTGAGTGACCCGTGATCGGATTTGGGATGAAAATCCGTCGCGCGGCTCGCGAACGTACGTTTCGTACGCTTAAACGTGAAGAAAGAAAAAAAAAACACGTATGTGTGTGTCTGTGTGTCTGTGCGTGTGTTTGGATGCGTGGGGGAAAAAAGAAAGTCGAGGTCATCGTTATTTTTTTTTTTTTTTTAATTTTTATTTTTTCCACTTCGAACGTCAAATGATTGTATTTTGTACAACCTGGGTTTCCGAAATACCTCGATGATACTCCTCGCTTGATTGAACGATCGTCGGATCGCCTTATTTTAATCCTCGAACGAAAAAAAAAAGAAACAAGAAACGACCCTCGCCAACTTCTGTCGAAGAAGCGTCGAACGCGAATTTTTCATTTTCTCTTTTTCATCGTAGATTGTGATATTTCATTCGTAAAGAAGAAAAACGAACAAACAAAAGGAACAACAGCGATAAATTAAGTTTTTAACCCTAGCGAACGGGTATAAGGGTCGAGAGAACGGGAAACTATTCCTCGTTACGTAACGGACGCATCTCTTGTTCTCACGCGCATGCGCAACTACGCGTCACGAAAAAAAAGATAGAAAAAAGGATGATAGTTGCGCCAACGGGCGACGAAAAATCGAACTTCGAGACAGTTTCGATCGACGAATTCTTGTCGATGCTCGAACGAAATCTCGTGCTTCCTTTTCATCTCTTCGAGAAAACGAGAGAGAAAGGCCAAGGGCGGTGGACGGTTGGGGGGAGACAGAAATTGAGAGTCCTCGAATGCGTGAAAAAAAAAGTATTATGCGAGCGTGTACTGCATTAGCCTACCGTTAGAATACTCCGCCATTTTGTTTTTTTTTCTGTTTTTTTTTTGTTTCTTTTTCGTAAGCGGCGAGATTTGCCAGGCTATAAATCTAAGCGACGCATAACCCGTGTACGTAGAGAGATAAGGAGATACCAGAACGAAGAAAATCGCACGCCGAATTCGTAATTGTAACCGCCGAGAACGGAATATCGAACGAACTCGATGTCAAAATCTCGGGGAAAATGATTAATGGATAACGAAAAAAAAAAAAGGTGCGCTTTGATCGCTCTTGTCACGAAAGCGATTGTTCGAAGCTCGAGGGAATCAACGATTTATTTTGGCACAAAGTAGAAATCCCGAAGGGCTCGAGATACGATCGTTTCGAGAAAGAAAACGGAAAGAGATGGGTGAACGATTTTCGACAAACTCGTCGATTGAGCCCGATCGCTATTCGCCCGGCGAAACTCCTGGCAGGCTTTACTTAATCGTGGGTTCGTACGAGAGCGAAGAGAAGGGGGAACAGTGGTGTGGAAAATTAACGAAAAAAAAAAACAAAAATAAATTAGCGATGTGAGGGAGGAGTGTGGTAGCGTTGATAGATGGCGCATGGGTGATTCCAGTGTATAACTTAAGATACAGTGACTACGTTTATGTGTGTGTAAGGACGAACGCGAGGAACGAAAAATATTCTGGTGGACTTGACTGTTAAGCGCGGCTTAACCTATAGAACATGAAAACAAGAAAGAACCCAAATGAAAACAAAACAAAAAACAAAACAAAGAAACCCCAAATCAGCGGAAGAATAAAAGGATCGTTCTTTTTCGTATGATTTCAAAGTTCGATTGAAGTATGATTATTCGTTTGATTTCAACGTTTTACGATCATCTTTGACGGATGATCGTCGAAAAAAACAAACAAAAAATACGTATGTCGAGTTCGTGATCGCTGGACGAACGGCGAAAACTCGAAACGTTTTTAATTTCGTTCGACGTGAATTCCGATGTTTCTTCTGACGATAGAATAGACAATTCTTTTTTTTTTACCCGGTGTCTCGTTCGACTTAACCTAACCTCATTTCGGTTTGTCGGTGGTCCATTTTTTTAATCGAAAAACGAAAAAAAAACGATTAATCATCCAGAGATTGAGGTGGAAAAAGAACGCTTTTTTTTTTTAAACGACTTTTTAGGAGGCTTCGATCACGAATCGATACGCGCGATCACGTGACCTCGACGAATCGTCCGGACGCTCGTAAAGAGATAATACATCGAGGAAAAAAAATAACAAACTCGAAACACTCTTCCTCGGAAAGAGGGCGTACGCGATTTCCCCCTTCCGTTGTTTTTTTCTTTCTTTTTTTCCAAGAAATCATAGGTTTTCGTTGTTTCGTTGAATTTGCGTTTGTGATCGAAACCTTCCAACCTAACCTAAAACATACGTATTTACGATTGGAAAGTAATGTACATAGACGGGCGTGCGTCGAGTGTAAAGTTTTTAAGGGTAAACGTTTCAAATTTGTAACGAGTGTCTCGAAATCCATATATATATATCGCTCCTCCCTAACCTCATTCTCGAGCCGCCGCCGAACGATTATTTGTTTTGTTTTTGTTCGTTTTTCATACGCTTTTCGAAGAAAACCTCCCGATAATTTTCACCACTTGATTTAATTTTGCGAACGATGATTCTGAGAAAAAAAAAACGCGAAAAAATGAAAACCATTATTTTATACGACCCCGAGGCTGTTTCGAGAAAGTGAAACACAATGAACAAGCGAGAAGCGCGAGAGTACGACGATTAAGAAGAAAAAGAAAAAAAAACCAAGCTTGTGGCATTTAAATACACATTTTATATTTATTTGTATATGATTTTGTGATTGTTTTTTTTCCATTGTTTTTTTTTATACTCCAATCGCCAACCCGCGATCCACGACGAAAAAAAAAAAATAAATTCAACAAAATATAACGAAAGAAATCGACGAAAAAAAAAAACAAAATTCAACAAAATATAACAAACGTACCCCATTAATCCTGGAATGATAATTATACGTTTTTTCTCTTTTTTTGAACTTTTATCGTGATCCGGGATGATAAATTATTTCAAATTTGAAAAATTTACGTCGCGATAAAAAAAAAAGACGAAAAGGGTTGAACTCGGGCTCGTTCTTTTCAGTTTTTAACGCAGAATCACTCAGGCCTTCGGTTATTACGTTTGAACTACACAAATTTCACAAAAATTTGCTGAAAGATTGAAAAACATAAAAATTTCGTAAAAATGTTTTATCGACTCGTCCGGATTTATTTTTCATTCCGGTTAACGTTTTATGATTTATTCGGTGAACGAAGAGAGAAATAAAACTGCGAGAAAAAAAAGTTCCTCGATGAAAGAATAATACACGACGAAAATGATTTTTTTTTTCGAAGTAAACAGTCTTTTTGTTTTCGCGAGGAGTATCCCACGTAAATTTCCCGTGTTCCCTGTTCGACCTAAACGATTTTTTATTCGAGTGTATTTTTTATCCTCGTAAAATTTTACTTCAACGAGTTTTCTTAAAAAAAAAAAAAAAAAAAAAAAAAAAAACAACAACAATAATAATAATAATAACAATAATGAAACATCGAGGAGTTTCGTAAAAAATTTTATTTCCTCCGCAATGAAATTTTTCTCGCAACCTCGTAATCCAATTTGAGGCTCTCGTCGTTGAAAAAAAAAAAAACAAAAAAATAAAAAACAAAAAAGAATAAATAAAAACGGAGGAAAGCAAATAAAATTCTATTTTTCGTAGAGTCTTTCGTCCATTTTCTTGAAGCGTCAATTGCAACTGTACATTACCACGATAAATGGAATAATAAGAAAAAAGAACGAAAAAAAAAAATGGTAAAATCTTGGTAACGATAAGATATTATTCACGCATGAAATAATCGCTCAAATAAATAAAAAAAATTTTTAAAACACGGTTATCTCAATAATCTTGGGTTGCTTCGACGAAACAATGGTTAATTGAAACGGCTATTGCGTAAAAAAAATAAATAAATAAAATTCAGGTTTACTTTCGTCTAAAAAAAAAAAAAAAAAAAAAGCGAAGGATAAAAACTTCGATGAAATAGAATCGGGAAAGGAATGCACCCTACGGTCGTTGTCTCTCTTAGATAATATGTAAAAAGAAATAAATCTCGCCTCGTTAAACGCCTAGACGAGATAATCGAAAATCCGAATAAATAAATTCCAATAATAATAATAATAAAATAATAATAATAATAATAATAATAATAATAATAATAATAATAATAATGCTTGGAGAAAAGCCAACAGGTTTATTGTAAATGATAAGCATGTATATTACCGTGTTGTATATCGAATACCTCAGACTCGATCAATATCAGTATATTGTTATACAAGTGATCGTTTATTAGGAATATGTGCACATAAAGCTTTGGAGCTTAAAATAAAAATAACCAAAATGGGATTTGATCTTTCTTCGGAATAATTCACGTACGAATACTTCGAATTCCCATTATTTGTTTTCGTTACGATATTTTTTTTTATTTCGAGCTCGTTGGATTTCAATTTCAATTATGTTTTTTTTTTTGGTTCTTTTATATTTTTCAATTTTTTATGACTCTTTCGTTAAGATAATTTTTTTTATTTCGAGCTCGTTGGATTTCAATTTCAATTATTTTTTTTTTTTTTTTGGTTCTTTTTTTTTTTTCAATTTTTTATGACTCTTTCGTTAAGATAATTTTTTTTTATTTCGAGCTCGTTGAATTTCAATTTCAATTATTTTTTTTTTGTTGGTTTCTTATATTTTTATGACTCCTTCGTTACGATAATTTTTTTTATTTCGAGCTCGTTGGATTTCAATTTCAATTATTTTTTTATTTGTTTTTTGGTTCTTTCGTATTTAATAATATTTTATAACGTTTTTTGATAACGATAATTGTATTATTCTCATAATTTAAAAGATTAGGTTTTAAAGATTAATTTTGAATTAATTCTTTATTAAATTCAATTCAATTTAATTAAAATGAAATAAAATTTTAATTAATTTTGAATGAATTAAAAAGAAATTAATTATTAAAATTAGTTTTTTAAAGAAATCGAAAATGACTCATTTACATATCTTGTTTTATTGTATATAAATATATCTTATATTTAAATATATTATTTTGATCATTTCACTTATCGTTTCAAATTGATTTTTTTTTTTTTTTTTTTTTTTTTAATAAGAAGAAGATAAGGAATATTAAAAAAAATCCATTTATCGAAAATTGAAGAAAATATGAATTTTCTTCAATCTTCGTATCCACGCGAACCATTCGAAGAGCATCTTTGGTAAAGCGGATATGACGACGAGAGTCCGCCTTGGACCCAGATCTCCGAAGACGAACGAGTCCACCCACGATGAATTCCTTTCTCATCGCGATTCGAGCCCGTTCAGAAAATTGCGATCGCCCCCGCGAACTAAAACAATATCATTCCTCCGATCGCAATTCGATCACGTTTCAAAATTGAAATTTCACCCGATTTCGTACGAATCCATTTTGACAAAGTTTTATTTGAATTGTTTTTTTGTCAAATGCAAAACGGAAAATCAAGGATTCCTCCAATTCCTGACAATTGAAATTTCGAATATTTTTGCTTTATTGAACTCGAAAAAAAATATCCATAAAAATTAATTTTTGAAAAAAATTTCGGCGCTCTAATAAAATCAAAAGTCAAAAGTAGGCTAAAATTTAGAAAATATTTCATGGGTGAGGAAAAGATCTTTTTTCTTTAAACGAGCTTTTATTTTTCCTTTTATTTTATTTTATTTTTAAATTTTTTTACAGCTTTTATTATTCCAAAAAATTGAAAATAATTTTTTTTTCACCCAGTCACCTTCGATTGACTATAAATAAATAAATAATAAATTGAAGAGAATATTAATTATTATTAATTCAATGAATATTTAATTTCCTAAAAATGATAATTAATTTACGAAAAAAAATGAATAAATTTTATTTCATTTATCAAAAAATAGTTTCGAAATTGAAATTTTATTTACTAAAACTCTACAAATATTTTATTTACTAAAAAAAAATGTTTTAAAAACTACATTTAATTTACGTAAAAGCCACTTTGAATTTCTCAAATGAACAATTTTGCAAATTAATTACTTCAACTATTCTTTAAATAAATTAAATAAGTAAATTTTATAAAGTAAAAAAGAAAAAAAAATAAATTAAATAAGTAAATTTAGTAAAATAAAAAAAAACAAACCCAAACACATATTTGTTAAAAAAAAATATATTTATTTACATAAAAAAAAATGATTTCACTTTTGACAAAATCGTAACAATAATTTATTCAACCTCGAATACCGATTGAATAAAAAATCTTTGGTCTTGCAATTTCAATGGCAAACGACAAGTGGATCCCTCGAAAAGGAGATTGCATTGGTCGAGTATCGGCCAGATGAATTATTCACACTCATCATTTTTAGCGAAATCTCGATAAGACGTCCACCCGGTAAATCGCGGGGTGTACTCGAGCTATTATTAATTTATTCAAAGAGGTGCACTCGCGAAAGAAACTTTTTCTCTTCGACGTGGTTCGACTCGCTTAAAAATGCCAATAACGCGTTTGCGTTTAGCACACATAATCCCACATATCCCATGGCCACGAGACATGTTTTCTGCCTCGTATCAATTACGCATTAAACGACCGGAAGTTCTCCACCGTGAGAGAACGGATATTATATACGTAAACTAATAATTATCTATTATTTTTCATTTTATTATTATTGTTTATTATTTTTTTTTTATATAAGTGTTTGTAGATTATATGTTGTATTTTTAGCATTTATTATTGTCATTATTTTTATTGTTATTGTTATTACATTTTTTAAAAAATTTAAAAAATTTGGATTTATGTAAAAATCGCATTTTTACCAGTTTAAAAAATTGTGTGTTTTTTTTAATTGCATTTTATTGTATAAATGACTTTTGAAAAAATGTATAGTGAAAATTATGGAAGATTCTTTAGGATATAAAAGTGTGCAGTGAAAAAGCAACATATTGACCTCAAATAAATGTTTGACCTACTCGGGGCATTGAAATGAAAAAGAAAAATGGGGTCTACACTTCCGACGACATTCGTCGCTGCGCTGGCTCGACGTCTTCCAAATCAGGATGTTGTTCTTACGTAATTTGGTCGCAATATCCAACTGGTCCAGAAACGACGCTATACAATAGAGAAGAAATTTTGTACGTCATCAATTGGCTGATCAATTCATCTCCAATTTGCTTTCACATTGGTTATGTTTCAGATTTCAGTGACTTATATTTTTGGGTTTTGGTTTTGGTATTATGGATTTGTATTTCGGGCTTTTGTTTTTTTTTTTTTTGCGTCTGGATTTCGGATTTTGGTTTTTTCAATTTTGGATTTTAGGATTTTGGATTTGATTTCTTGGATTTGGATTTTGTATTTGGATTTTTGATTTATTGGATTTGGATTTTGTGTTTGGATTTTTGATTTCTAGGATTTGGATTTTGTATTTGAATTTTTGATTTCTTGGATTTGGATTTTGTATTTGGATTTTTGATTTCTTGGATTTGGATTTTGTATTTGGATTTGGATTTTGTATTTGGATTTTTGATTTCTTGGATTTTTGATTTCTTGGATTTGGATTTTGTATTTGGATTTTTGATTTCTTGGATTTGGATTTTGTATTTGGATTTTTGATTTCTTGGATTTGGATTTTTAATTTCTCGGATTTGGATTTGGATTGTACTTGAGTTTTTAATTTCTTGGATATGGATTTTGGATTTGGATATTTGATTGCTTGGATTTCGATTTCGTATTTGGGTTTTTAATTTCTTGGATTTGGATTTTGTATTTGGGTTTTTAATTTCTTGGATATGGATTCTGAATTTGGATTTTTGATTTCTTGGATTTGGATCTTGTATTTGGATTTAAAATTTCTACGATTTGGATTTTTAATTTCTTGGATTTGAATTTTGTATTTTCATTTTCCATTTCTACGATTGATATTTCGTACACGGATTATTTATATCAACTATTCAGATTTCGTATTTAGATTTTTCATATCTCGCATTTCAATTATGACTTCCATTTTCGATAATTCAGATCAAAATAACAATTTATATTTTCCCAGTTCCTTCCGCAACACCTTAATTTTTCAAAATCCAAAACAAAATTCTTCGATCTACTTTCGAAGAATGCAATTTTTATATTTAGTTCGAAACATTATCATTCTGATTCCCGCAATAACATTTCATAACTGTTCATACTCGAAATAAAATGAAGAATAATTTTGTCATTGAATATATATTTTTGGATATCGAAGTTTCAAGATCCTTGTAGGTCGTCAATGGTCCTAGACATTTTGGCCTTGGAGTCGGGATAATTTATCGATACCTGGATTGTAGTATGGAAGTTAAGGGGCTTGGAACCTGCTCGTCGGAACTCACGTGAGTTTCTCGTCGGTTCACACTCTCGTGCAGCATCCGAAGGGGGAACTTTTCTTTCATATATATATATATATATATATATATATATATATATATATATATATATATAAAATGAATGTAAA
>JAPYZI010006153.1:0-10494 GCA_030523105.1 Ophioninae sp. A BG-2022a | reverse complement strand
AAAAAAAAGAAAAAAAAAAAAAAATAAAAAAAAAAAAAAAAAAAAAAAAAAAAAAAAAAAAAAAAAAAAAAAAAAAAAAAAAAAAAAAAGAAAAAAAATGGGGTTGCAACCCCTTTCTGAATACGAGAGTGGATACGGCAGTAAAGCACACGGAGGTTGGGCTTCGACGCTACCTTTCTTCATTGTGAATGAAAAAAAAAAAAAAAAAAAAAAAAAAATTGGGTCAAAATCTATCACTAGGGAATTTTTATTTTTTCCAGTATTTCAGTGATGATCCCAAGGATGGTTTGTCCGATAGAGTCTTTTGATGGAACTGATCAGGAGTATCACGAAATATTCGTTTGGGTTTGTTTGGGTTGGACGATTTTTTTGAAATATTGGAAAAATAAAAATTCCCTAGTGATACATTTTTAGAGGAATTTTTTTTTTTTTTTGACAACGAAAAGGTATCATTGAAGCCCAATTGTTTTATCGACGTCTAATCTCGAACCCAAACAAACTCAATTGGGTCTTTTGATGGAATATCACGAAAGTTACTATTTTCCGGATAAAATTACTAGACAAGGTCGTCCTAGAATTCTAGATCCAGGAAAGCTGTCTGCTTTTTTTTCACGTTTCATTTTCATCCCTTTTTAAGAGGGATCGAGAAAGATACGATACGCCTTTTGGCGTAATCTTTTTTTTTTTTTACGATCTTCAGGATTAACTCTTGGTCGAAATCGAGAATTTCGTACGCGGATACGTAAAAAGTTGGCTTTATTGAGCACTGCCACGAAATTGAGTAATTTGTTGTTTGGACGATCCGGATAAACGTTTAAGTAACTTTTCGTGATTGAACGAGTTTATTCGATGTTAGCTTCAAGGACGAATCACGAAATTATTTGATACTCGGTTATCAGGGGGTGAATAATATTGGAATAAAATTTTATGTTTGAAGTATGTAGACGATTATTGTAAAATAATTATTTTGTTCATTAGAAAAACAATTATGACTATTGGTTTGTGTAAAATTTTTACAAAACAATTCTTAATTATGTCTATAAAAATGATTTCAATATAAATTTCAATAAAAATAATTATAAAAATGATGTAAAATAACAATAATAATTGAAAAAAAAAATTATATAAATTCAAATAATAAAATACAATTTAATAACATCAAATGAAAACAATTTTTAATTATGGCTACAGAAATTATCACAATATAAATTTCAATAAAAATAATTCTACCAATTATGTAAAATAACAATAATAATTGAAAAAAAAATAATTATATAAATTCAAATAATAAAATACAATTTAATAATATCAAATGAAAACAATTTTTAATTATGGCTACAGAAATTATAACAATATAAATTTCAATAAAAATAATTATAAAAATGATGTAAAATAACAATAGTAATTAAAAATATATATATAATTATATAAATTCAAATAATAAAATACAATTTAACAATATCAAATAAAAACAATGTTTAATTATGGCTACAGAAATTATAACAATATAAATTTCAATAAAAATAATTCTACCAATTATGTAAAATAACAATAATTAAAAAAAAATATATATATTAATTATTAATGACGCGGAGAAACCATTGGCCAATTTGAAATCGGAATTTCTTATCGTTCGGTGACATCAGGAGTTGTAGTTGCAATAGAGCTCACCCGTATATCTCTCAATTGACAAAACGCTGTACGAGGAATTCCAAGAGTATGGATCGGTTCTCGCGGTGTTTGAACACCGAATGGACAACATATGTAATGGCTGTCCCGGGCTGACTGATCGGGGATCTCCTCTTCGAGCATTCTCCTCCTGAGGGAAGAAGCTACGGAGCTTCTCGCCATCGAGTGTGTATATAGTACAACAGCCTGTCCGGAGAAACTGAGACAACAGATCGGGGACGTTGGGAGTGCGCCCCCCCCCCCCCCCCCCCCCGGAACTCCCAACCCTTCGTCCATCATTTTCTTTTTCTTTCGAGTTTCTTTCATCGAACTCAATTTTCCGAGACTGGACGTGTGCCTACTTCGGCTGATGTTTTATAAGATGATCGTGCGTGGTACTTAAATGCCGATAAATATGATATATCATTTTTGTTATTTAATTTTTCGGCTTTTATTTCGTTTAAAAATTCAGTTGTTTTTTTAAAAATACTATTCCTTTCCAGGTTTTTGACAAATTGATATTTTTCATTGAAATATTTATCATTGAAATAAATATTTTAATATTTATTTATAAATTTATTTAGAAATAAATATTAAATGAATAATCATTTATTTTAATAATAATAAAATTATTTAATATTTAATAATAATAATTATTTAATATTACTTAAATAATAATTTATTTTATTAAATAAATAAAATAAATAAATAATTTAATATTTATTTCTAAACGTAATAACTAAAACCATTAAAAAATCTCGCCTGATTCGAGCATTATTGTGTCATACTGAACCGTGTTTTCTCAAATAACGAAAAACTTTGTTCATTTTAAAATATCCATCGAGTGATAAATTTCGCGAACAACGATAAACCCATCCGCTTCGAAATTTCAAAAGCACTGTTCTCCGAAACGGTTGAACCAATCGGTTCAAAATTTGTCGCGTGCATAAAGAAAGATGGCACCAAGGGTCCCCTGATCGCAGTTTTCGATAAAAACGTTAAATTCTCAAGAAATCGGGATTTCCAAAGTTTCGAAAAATTGATCTCGCGCTCGTATGTCGTAACGCTTTTAAAATCGAGATTTTTGTGTTTTTCTCTCGACGTTGCGGGTGGTTACGGATGGCTCATCTTGAAATAAAGGTGGCGGCTTAAGGGGGAGGGGAGACACGGTCGTTTTGGTAGAAAATAGAGGTAGACGAGATGGCGATTACGTATCGTTTTATCACACGAGCGTAACCCGCCGAGTCGAGTCAATTTGATCCCTATAAACGGCCTTGGTTGGGCACTTGTCCAGAACCCAGTAGAGTCCTCCCGGAGACTATTTCTTCCCGTGAGAAGTTTCTCGTCAGAGGGAATGACCCGGAAATGGTGAAGAACCCGAGAGAGAGAGAGAGAGAGAGAGCGAGGAAAATGGAGAAAGGGAAAGGGAGAACGTTGGAGGCTGTTGGACAGCTCCATTCGAGAGATATGAAGCCAATAACAAAAATCATAAACACTCGGACCCGTTGATTAAGCCTGACTCGTCAGAGTGGAGCGGAGCTTCTTCGCACGCTCCGCGCCAGGATCAGGAAATAGTATCTCATATCCAGATAGGAGAAAAGAGGGAGAGAGTGAGAGAGAGAGAGAGAGCAAGTGTAGGAAATCCTCTTCAGTACTCTCATTTCCTCGGTAATACTCCGGGGATTCCTGCGATCTATAAGACTCGTACATCGGGCTCTTCGGGTCGAACGGTCTCTGTGTTTCGTCACATTTTCAGGGGCCGATGAATCAGGCTCTCGATAAACGAAAAATCGACTTTTTTTCGTCATCAAAAATTCTTTTTTTTTATTTTTTTCTTTTTTTTATTCTTAATGGAAACATTATTGATTTCGAATAATTTCATGGCGGAATATTTGTTGCATATTTGTTGCAATTCAAAGTATAATTGACTTTTTTATTGAATAATTTTACAATTGATATCAATATTGCAATTTTTATCAAGATTTTTGTCGAGGAATATTTATCAATCAAAACGGGTCAATCGAACAGTTGACCCGTTCAATTTTGACCAATTTAATATCAGGTTGAAACGTTTCTTAGACATTTTTTATTTATTTATTTATTTTTTTATTTTTTTTTGAACGTCGAGACAGTTTTTAATCGAATTTTACAAAAGAATATTTCAATATTTATTATTCAATTGCTACAATGATATTTATATTGAAAAATGTTTATATTCATTTTTAATACCTATTTTTAATATTTTTTAATACTTATTTAATATTTTTAACTTAAAAAAAAATACTCAATTAATTGAAACTCCGCGACAAACTTTGTTTCTCAATAACACAAATCAATCTGATGTTTTTTTTTTTAAAAAACGAAACTTCGAATTTTTCCAATTTTTCAAAACATGGCGAATCTTTTTTCACATTTGATTTGCTTCGTCGTTAAAAAATTCAATACTTCACGCACGTACTTGTTTCGCCAACGTACCTTTTTCGTAATTTTTTCAAAAAAGGTTTTACCTATTTTCAAATTTCTTTTTGGCATTTTCATTCGAGTTGATATACGTTTCGTGCTTTTCTTTGAAAAAAAAAAAAAAAAAAAATTGTTCGGAGGTTCGTCGACTGGACGATTTTGTCGAAAAAGCGTTGTACAAAGAAATACTACATAGAAATACGTAATATATATATATATATATATATATATATATACACCTTGGTCGAAATCCAATCGTGAGTATACACGTTCGATTGCTCAATTCGGAGCGAAACGATCCGAGTAATTTGAGAAAAGTTAGAGCGTCGTTACTTCCTCCTGTATTTTTTTCTCTCCCCTCCCTCCCTCCCTCCCTCCCCCCCCCCTCCACCAACCGATTTGAAAGGCCGCTTCTGTACGAAGCTGTGTATTTTTTCTCACAAAGAACGAGGAGCGCGTATTAATCAGGGCGCACTGTCTCGCACAAGTATTATTTTTTTGTTCACAGGCGGACTATGCGATATGCAGATTCGTGGGTAATTAAATATATTTCCTCCTTAATGATCTTTGTGTCTAGCGTGTAACGAATTCCCTCGTTAGCTTCTCCCTCCCTCGATTATTATATCGGTAACGGCGTTTTGTTTTCTCGATCAATTTCCTCAACGCGAGTCCTCGCGGCGTTGTGAAAAAAAAAAAAAAAGAAAAGAAAAGAAAAGAAGAAAAAAAAAAAAGACGAGAATGAAAATACGTTGGATTTACTCTAATTGCTCGAGGGTAATGAAGACCCGCAAGCAGGGAAATATACAATGAAATTAATCGTAATACAATGAATTCGCGGTTGGCGAGGAAATACTTTTAATTTTTTTTTTTTTGTTGTTTTTTTTAATTCATTGAATTAAATTTATTATTCAATCTCGACGAAACAATAATATTTCAAAAAATTTGTGTATTCTTTTATCGCTGTTAAAAATTCATTATTCTTCACGTTTGATGATACGTTTTTTTTTAATTCAATGATTAGTGAATTCTTATTTGCGATAAAAATAATAATAAACGATAAGAAGAAAAAAAATACAATTATTTCGTAATTGTACAGAAACGTAATTGTACAGAAATTTTCACGGAACAAGCCCAAACTAATTAATTTAATCAGTTTGTGTTTGGGTTTAATAATAAAAAAAAAATAATAATTATAAAAAAAATCAAATTAATTTACGTCAAACAAAAAAAAATAAAAAAAACACGAAACGTCTCGGAAAAATTGGCACCAAACACTCCTGCGTAATAACCAATTATTTTTAATAACCGAGATTTAAAAAAAAAAAAAAAAGCACCTTTGAAAAATAATCACGTCGTAAGAAAATGGAGATTTCATTCGTCGACCGTAAAAATATATATATATATTCGGTTCGTTTCAAGTGCAAACATTTGGAAAGACACGTGGAACACGTATTATAAACGCACTTGAAACTCGGTGGTCTCGGTCGAGTTGTATTTTTCTGTGGGAGCTTTTACCGGGTTTCCCATTGAGTATAGAGCGATCCTTATTCTCTGTCTTACTTCGGGAATATCTCGTCGAAAGTCACGCACCGGGAGATACTCGTATAGTCGGTTTGAGAGTCTATTAACAACCCGGAAACAACGGATAGCATTGTCGCTTGTACTTGTACCCTTTATTATCTATCGTGTACAGAAGCGATGTGCCGCTTAAATCTTACATCCGCGCATGCGCGCTCAAATACACGCATGCGCGAATCGGTAGTGTTCGTGCCGGGAGATGTACACGGTCGTACTCGAGACTTCCACGATTCACTTGTACTTGCGCGTACAAACGAGCAACGGCGAATTATCGGAAAAAAAAAAAAAGGAAAAAAAAAGATTTTTTAAAACACGAAAAAAAGAGAAAAAAAAAACACGAATGAGGCAAAGAGAAGGGAATATGTGTACAGGGACGGTTCGTATCGTACGAATAGTGGAAAGTACAAAGTCGAAAAACTGGTACTTTTGGATTGTCGGTAAAGTAGAAATTTTTTTTTTTTTTTTTTTTTTTGAAGTAATATTGCAGGGATGAAGATTGTAACTATATTTGAAACCGGCGAATGAATTTTTGGTCCGGAGGAAATACGAAACGGCGAGACAGAAAATTCGATAAAATTGAATCGAGAATTTATAGTTTATTGAATTTTTCAATTCTCGTATTGTTTGTTGTGACGTATTTGAAAAATAGAATGGGGAAAAAGGCTTTCTCCGAGGCCTAGTGATTTGAGAAAAATAATGGAATATTTGATATTTGATTATACGAAAATAATCAATCGAAGATTTTCGTAATTAAATGAACATTGAATCGAGTATTTTTGTCGTTGTTTCAATAATTGATATTTTCAAACGAGCAAATATCGAAACGTCGCTTCGTAGCTTCATGTTTCTTTATTATTTCACGTTGACTCGTCGAGTGTTATATTCACTCGGGACAAAATTGAATAGAAATTAAAAAAATAGAATTTAATCAAAAAACGCGATAAAAATTACGATAAAAAAACAATGAATTATTGAAATAAATTTGAATTTGGAGAAAAGAAAATGATTGAAACAACAAAATATTTCCTTTTCTCCTACCTTTCTATTTCAAATAAATATTTCAAAGTGAAACTCCCTAACTAAAAAGCGTTGAATCAAGTAAAACGAACCCAAACAAACCCAAACAGAAAAAAAAATCGTTTGAATTCTGACAGCGGTAAAACTTCCAAAAATATTTACTCCGTTTCCATATTTGTATCTCACAGTCAAACATTATTTTGATAATTTATTTTTCTTTGAGATCGACAAAAAAAAACATAAAAAAAATAAATAAAAAAAAATATTTTTTCGGATCGATGAATCCGTGGAGAAAAACGTACGAAAGAAAAGCGTTGGAAAAGTGCGTTTTCGCGTTACGTTGTAAAATCAGTTTATTCAAATAATCGATGGTAGATTTTTCCTCAGGGATTTTCCTGCTCTCCGTGATATGGAAGTATGATTTGCAAGGGCGTATCGGATTGCGTGTGACAGGTGGGTGTTTACGAGATCGAGGAGACAAAAGTCATTAAAGAATTGCAAAAACGTTTGAAAAGTGCATAAACATTAATGAGAAGAATTTGTTTGGGCGTCGTGTATTCCCGATGGATAAGAGAGACCTTCGAGGACAACCGGATGGTACTTCGTTCGGTGCAGATTCGAGATACGAAGCGAAACATTCTCGTATTACTTTTCTTTACGCGGATTAATTATATACAATTTTCTCTCCTCGCGATTAAAACGTATCGAGTGTCACGCTCGGCACGTTTGATGACGTAACCAACGTTCCAGAAAAAAGAAAAAACATCTCTTCGATGTTACGCTTTGTTTGAAACCTCGAGGGATCCCGACAAACATCCGAGAATTATTTTTCGTAGCGAATAAAAAGGAAAAAAAAAAAGAAAGAGAGAGAGAAAAAATCCTCCACTTGGAAATTTCAAAAGCACTGTTCTCTGAAACGGCTGAACGAATCGATACGAAATTAAGGGTGTGTATTCGTGAGGATGTCACGGAGGTTCGCCCTCCGTTCGCCATTTTCGATAAAAAAAACGATTGATACTTTATAAATGGCGATTTTTCATAAATAAACAAAAGTGAAATAAAAATAAAAAAAAAAGAAAAGAAATACCGAATAAAGTGAAACAAATGTAACGATAGAAATATCAAATTGATAAACAAATGAAATATAAATAAATTTCATCGAGTTTTATCTCGACTGTGAACGATGAAAAGAATATTGTTTTAGTCTTTTTTTAAAATGGAAAATGGGTTCGACGGAGTAGCGAATAAATTTCCATAAATTAATAATCAGCTGTGGGCAAATATTTCGTGAAATATAAGGAGTGAAATAAAAATATAAAAAAATATAAAAATCCGTGTACCGTTTGGTGCTTAGAAGTGAATGGGGAGGCATATTTCCTTGATCTACGGATCTCCGTGAAGATTGTTAGATACGAGGAGAGAGTGGGCCGATGTCTCGAAAGGTTTCCATTGAAGGGCTCGGTTATCTTTGACCAGAGGGATTCTGGTAGTTCCGCGAGTGAGAGAGGACAGAGGAGCGACACCGGAGATACCCAGAAGAATTTTGGTTGATGTTCTCTGTCTGGAGCCGTGGCGCCTTGCCACCCTTAAAGCTTCAATGCCACCAAAACGACCCTCTTGAATTCCTATCCCCGCTTAACCGTTCTCCCCCCACCGTTTCAGGATTCAACAAAGTCAAAATAATAATCTTTCGAGTCAAACGAGTGAATAAATAAATCATTATTTTATGATTTATTTATTTGTTTGGGTTTGTTTGGGTTTGTTTGGGTTTGTTTGGGTTATTTAATGATTTATTTATTTGTTTGTTTATTCGCTTGTTTGAATAAATGAATCATTATTTAATTATTTGTTCATTTGTTTGTTTATTCACTTGTTCGACTAAATAAATCATTATTTAATTATTTGTTTGGGTTTGTTTGGGTTTTTCTGGGTTATTCAATGATTTATTTATTTGTTTGTTTATTCGCTTGTTTGAATAAATAAATCATTATCTAATTATTTGTTTGGGTTTGTTTGGGTTTTTCTGGGTTATTTAATGATTTATTTATTTGTTTGTTTATTAACTCGTTCGTATGAATAAAAATTAAGGGCTCGATCAACTCATAGATAAATAATTCAATAAACAAAGCTTTACTGAATTATTTATTTATTTTCAATTATACATAAATAAACATTTGTATTTTCAATTATATATATATATATATATATATATATCCATAACAATATGATAATTATCATATTATTCATAATTATTTCTACCATCAAGATTTAAAAAAAAAGAGCAGTTTAAAACTCGAATTATTTAAACGATCGAGTCATAAAGTCATCATTGTTCAAACTCAACTATTAACAATAATTCATTAATAAGTATATTAACAATAGTTCATTAATAAGTATAAATTCTTAATGAATAATTAATAACCATTAATTCTAAACGAATAATTAATAACTATCAATATTAATTCAATTGATATAAAACATTATTATTAATCAGCTTCAATATAATTAATCGAAATAACAGTTATTGTTAAAAGTTCTCTCAACGATGACTTTTTTTTCTCTATCCACGAGAGGTCGCGTTACTTTTTGTTGTTGTTTGGTAATACGGGATGGAATATTGTATTCGGTTTGAGACGGGAGCGTTTTGGACGAGCTAAAAGAGCCTTTTGTGCGGTTGCCGGAGGATGTTCGCTTCGCACTAACGAGGGTCGCGTACCCACGCGTGTTGTGCATTAAAACGCGTGCGCGCGCATGTCCCCGTATATACATATTTCTATTTATATACCTATGTTTATATATATATATGTTTATTTATTAATACACGCGCATACACGTACACGCGTGTATATTCGTTCAACGTTACACCTGTTACTTAAAAATAATGAATGGTTCTTCGTGCCTTAATGGCCTTATCGTAATTCCAGCTCGGGTAAATATACAGCTATACGCTCCATTATCATTAACGCTGACGGCTCGGGTACGTCACTGATACGGTCAAACTGTTCCGTGTCGGGATCAAAAATCATTAACCGAAATCTCCGAAAATAATGTTCCCAAATGTTTCGCAAATATTTATTTTGTCAACATTTTTTTTTTCATTTTTTTTTTGAATTTCTGTAATTTGCAAAGAGCAATTCGTAACGTGAAACAATTGTGTCCTGTATATCGCGTAGTATTGCATTCAGCCATTTAAAGAGATACTTCGATTCGATCGTTTTTCTTGACATTTTTAATAATGAGTATTGTTTGGGAAATTGACATTTTTTTTATGACAAATGGGATCAGTGTTTTCGGAGAGATTTTTGTTATTGCCTGTTGCAGCTGGTAACGGTGCAGCATTCTCTGTACTTACCTTATCAATATATTTTTTTACTCGTCATTTGTCACTTGTTTACTGCGCGAATTCGTAACCTCCGTAGCTACGATAGCTACCGTAAGCTGCAGCAGACAAAAATGTCAATAAACTAGGGGTTTTTCTCATTTTCCCAGGCTAATTTTGTACTTTTGGGAAAAACTCGGGCATATTCGTAATCAGCGGAACATTTACGATCAAATACACTCTTTAGATACTTAAAAAACGGAAAAAAAATTTTTTCGACCTCCCAGGCCCGTTTTGACGAAATCTCGAAAATCACGATATTTCAAAGGGCCGTAGAGCAGACGCCTTTTATCCTATGGGGTTTCAATTGGTGAGTTTGGAAAAGGTTTTTGCCTAACTTAGATAATGGCGTTGGATTCGTATCGATATCTCTTATAGTTTTCCCGGAATCT